>JAOANR010000007.1:41308073-41415781 GCA_030278955.1 Hygrophila difformis | reverse complement strand
AGTACCAATACTTAGCATTTTATGTGATGCGGTTAATGTGATGCGGTATATACCGCATCAACATACCGCATCACTCCTATTTTTGTAAACCGCATCCCTTCTCAAAAATAATATACCGCATCAATCTTTCTTTTGTAAACCGCATTTCTTCATTTTTTCTTCACAAACTTAAACCCGCATCAGTTCTTTCTTCTCTTCCCATTAGACCACAACACCATTTTTTCTTCTTTCTTCTTCTTCACCCAAATTTAATTTAGATTTGCACCACATTTTTCTTTTCTTCCTCCGGTGCCATTTCTATCCCTATTTCTTGCATTCAACCAAATTGCCGGAGACGATGCCGGAGCTGCGGTGGTAATCCGGGGTGGGGTTTTGGAGAGTAGGCGGCCGGCGACGACAAGAGGGAGAAGAAGGGGTTGTGTTGTTGACGAGAGGGGCCGGAGATGGGTGGAAGAGACGACGGGCAGATCTGAGGGCGGACGCTGGGGTCGGGACTCGGCTGCCGGATTTGATGGTGGTGGAGGTGTTGTTGGTGTGGCGGCGGCCCGTGGACCTTGAAGAAGGTAGTGCCGGAATTCGATGACGCTTGGACGGAGGAGGAGGAAGGAAGAAAATGGCAGGGGCTATAGACGGTGGCTTCGCCGGAGTGATGAAGATGACGATGGTTTGCTGTCGAGATCTCTCCGGAATGAGGTTGAAGATGGGGATGCCGATTTGAGATGGAGAAGTCGCCGGAGAGGTGAGGTGCGCAAGCCGAGATGGAGGCAGTGGAGGAAACGGATGTGGTGGCTGCCGGTGGAGGATGCGGGAGACGAGGGTGTTGGAGTTGAAGGTTGGACGGAGGGGCGACGGGAATGGCCGTAGTTGGAAGCAGCGGTAGATTGAATCTGTACACTGGAGATTGATGGTGGTGTAGGCTTTCCCCGTCTCCATTTGCAAAATTTGGGGAAGAAGACTGTGGGACCCACCTCAATTCAATTGCACTTCTTTTATTTTTTCTTCTCCTTTTTTTTCGTTTCTTTCTTTTCTTTTGTTTTTCGTTCTTTTTTTTTTCTATATACAAGTATAAACAAATAAATACTAGTATATAATATATATATATATAAATATAGATATTTCTTCAAATTAATTATTTGGCTTGTGTTCCGTTTAATGGACATGTGTTCCACCGAACCATAATTCTCAATTAAATCAAGAATGTGATTTTAAATATTTTTATCATGTTTTTGAATTTTCTTTTAAAACAAATTTAATAAAATAACAATAGTTTTGTGTTTTTTCAATACCAATTTATTATTTATACAAACTTGCATAACTCTGTCAAATTCGATTGCTTTCTTATTTAAATAAGACCGAAATGCAATCAAATGCCCATATTTAGACACGGAAATAGATTGAAAAATAATGGTCAATTTTGGCCATTATCAACATCCTCGCATTTAATACTGATCGTCCCCGAGCAGTCAGAGTCAGTGTTCCTTTAGAACAAGACTCTGCATAATCAATCTATTTTCGTGGCTTCAAAAATTTCATTCTATTGGGATAAGATAATAAAAAACTATAAGTATTAAATTCTTTTGATTGCAGTGTTTAATGAAATGATTTTTCTCACTTAATCGGGCATACAAATCAGTCCATTATTGTTAATTCTTCATGAATATCATGTTAGAAATAATCATTGATTTAATTCAAGAATTAGAGAATGACATGAACATAAATTAAAAGCAGAGCCTCACATCTAGTATAAGCGGAAATTTCACTCACTCTCAAATTTGGGGTTTTTTATCATAATCGCTCATAGTCAAATTTAATTAAATTATCCCATAAGCTTGCAATTGGACCAACTCGTCACCGACTGATGTCTTCAAATCGAGATCATGAGGTCCTATTCAAGGGTTATAATGGGGCATACGGTTGTAACATTTGTTAAGAAATGGAATTATTGGGCTAAGAAGTAGCAAGAATTTATTTTCTCATAACATGACATATTTATTAGAAATTTACGATCATCAATTTTTATTTTTTTTTTGTTTTTCTTCTTGCATGATATCAGAGGAAAACGAGGAAGCCCTACAACCTGGGAGGAACTTAAGGAATCCTTGCGGGAAAGATTCTACCCACCTGAAGCACCAAGATTGCGAAATACGAGGAGTTCATCAACCTCAGACAAGGTGCGCAAACAGTGCAAGAGTACTACACCAAATTCAAGGAGCTAGTACGATTTGCAACGAGGCTAGTGCCAACCGACTCTGACAAGGCTCAGAAATTCGAGATGGGTCTGAACCATAGTATCCGGGAGATATTTGCAGTAGCACAATTCACGAACCTGCAGACAGGGTTATGATCGTTGTGGTAGCTGTTGCACGAGTTCAAGGACTGAAACAGAAACCGGTAGATGAGGATAACCAAGGACCACAAGGAGAATACAAGGTGGATAAGGACCATTTCTATGGAAACTCGAACGGACAACATCAAAATGACCATGGGGAGAAAAAGGGGATAGTCTTCAACCATGGTGACTATGCGCCACCATGTCCAAAGTGTGGTAAACCGCATTATGCGAGAGGATGCCCTCAGCCTGGAGCATGCCTTCGATGTGGTCGACATGGTCATCGGCTGCGTAATTACCGGACACGGAAAGAGAACATCGACAAGAGAGAGGATGCGACTACTCGACCTAAGCAACCACGAATCCTGACGGTCAAAAATGGCAACAACCAATGGCACCGATACCCTTAGAATAAAGATCAAAACCCGAAACTTCTTGAGAATACTGAATAGGCAGTTATGGGGACATAACTGGAGTGCAAAGGGGGAGAGGATGTGATACCCCATAATAATTTCTCTTTGGAGTTCGACTCGATAAGATGTATCCTAAATCATAAAAAAATAAATTCAAATTGTTTTGAACTACGTTATGGCTTGATCCTTTCACAGGGTACGTAGACAGCTTAGAAGTTTTAATTCTATGTTCAGTCACAAATAATAAAACAAACAAAAAGTCCTTAGCACGAGAAAAGCCGAAACACAACTTCGAGGACGAAGTTGATTCTTAAGTAGGGTAAACTGTAATACCCGAGAATTTTGCAACATAAATTAAATAAATAAATAAACATAATAAATAGATAAAGAATCATAAGAAGTGAGAAATGGAATTTAATTTAAAAAGGTATTAAAGTTCCAATACCCGTAAAAGCAAAAGACAATTTAATCAAACAAATTGTACACGGAAACCCGACACCAATGGACTCGAGAATTCGAGGCCAATATTAAATTTAGACCTGAGTAAAAATTTTCGATAGGAAATTGGAGCCCGAAAATAGCCCGGAAATCGGAATCCGAGAACATAGAGGGATAGAAGTCCGAAAGAGAGGAGGAAAGGCTCGACGGATCGCACGACCCGCCCGGACCGAAGTCCAGGTGCTGACCGCGCGGGGTTTCTTCAAACAGTGCGCCAACCCCGCGCCAGTTGGCAGAAACGAGCAAGCGAGATTTCCTCGCCCGAATCCGGATTTTTTGACTTCGGTTACTTACCTTTCGGCTCAAGACACCCTAGGGCAGACTTTGGACGTCCCCTAGGTCTCTTACATCTATAAATAATCGTCCAATTCGATCCCGAACACATTTTCAAACTCTTCTTACTCTCTATACGTTTTCAAACCCTAATCCCAGAGTCGTCGGAGGCACGAAGGCAAGAAAGGGACTGACTTGGACGAAATTTGGAGACTTCCATCGTCGTGGTAAGTTCCGATCTATTCTTTTCCATTCTTGATTCGAAAATGAATCCTAACTTGATCCTTTTTCTATTCTAAACCCCTATCCGGATCGAGAACGAAGAACCGGACGGAATCAAGGAGATAAACAGTGGACTAGAAGCCACGCCTTTGAATCGACGAGCCGGAACATCCATAATCTTGTAAGTTAACGCTTACTTTGGTTATGGGCGATTAAAATACATTCGAATACAAATATCTAAATAAAATCCCTAAAAAATCTGTCAATAAAAGAAACCGACGGCGCAACGTTTTGCTTTGAATTTTTCGAACCCTTAAAAGTCTTCAAATGAGAAAACTCAAAATTGAAGAATCGTTCCTAAGAATAGATCTACCTTCTGTAAAATTTTCATAATTTTCCATTGTGTTTTGATATCCGAAAATGGTCCCAGACGAACTTGCCTCAAATTTAGCTCTTGAAACGGTGAAAGATTCATAGTCCGAACTTGTGGTTGATTTTTACATTAGATCTAGAGCGATTTAGGAATAGTATTGAACATAAGAAGTGTAGATCTATAAGTTTAGAACACCTCCGTAAAGTTTTGGAATTTTTCATTAAGATTTGGACCTCCGAATATGAACTGAACTAATCTGCGTCCTTACCGAATTCGTGAAAGCTGACAGAAATTTGTTTCGAGCTTGATCCAAAGATTAACCACTGATCCGACGAGAATTGGGCTTTGCAGTCTAAATGAAAGTTGTAGATAATTGTCTTAAGTATCTCCCTGTAATATTTCATCAAATTTGGAGTTAGTTTGCTATGGTAGATCTTGAAATTTTGAAACTGCTGTGTAAAAATTCGGACAGTTTAATAACCCGATGAAAATCCACGTTTTTGAGTTATTTCCTTAACTCGGATCGAAAACGTTAAAACACGAAACTTGTTCGCTTCTGTGTTTTCGAGTCACTGGTAAAATTTCAGATTTTTCAGACTTAAAACGAATTTTTAATTAATTTTGGTGTAAACAGCGTTTTGAAGTTGAATTTTGAAAATTCTTGTTGAACGGTGAAATTGGCCTTTAAGGTTTAAACGATTTGGAGTTTCCTTTGAAATAAAATACATGAAATAAGAATTTTGAAAAATCCCCTTACAACTGGATTAATTAAAATTAGGAGGTGAGTGCTCTGCAGGGTGCCCTCCTAACTATTCACTTTGTGCCTTTACGGACGATGGTGACCCGCGCGAATATGAGAAAATAAAATACACATGAATAATGCTTGTCGAAAGGCAATTGAGATATAATGCTTGCCCGAAGGCAATTGAGATATAATGCTTGCCGAAAGGCAAGTGATAAATAAAGCTATGGCAATTGAGATATAAACTTGAGACATGATGCATATAAGAAATTGGTTGGACCTTGACTGGTAGCAACAGAAAGAAACTAAAAGACTTGAAGATTGTTTCTTTTGTGTAAATTATGCTTTTAAAGTATGTCTTACAATTGTTTTACTTTGCAAGTTATATTTATGATCTTATGGAATCCCTGTCTTTTTAATTATGCCCTTAAATTATTATTATTAGATAAATAAATTAAATTAAGTGGTGTGTGCACATGTTTTCTTTAAATTTAATTAATGGCTTTGAAACCCCTTAATCATGCTAATGTTAACTTACTCAGCACGTTTTGCTGACCCAAATCATTTTTTTTTCCTTTTCTTTCAGAGTGTAAGGATTATGCATCATCATATGCATACATGGGAACATTTGGGGAAACTTTATTTTAAATTCCGGTATTTAGTTATGACTTGCATGAACGGGTCTGTTTAACCCGTGTTTTGGCCATGTTGGGCCTATTTTTAAATTCCGCTGCATTATACATATGTAAATAGTACTTTCCGTTGCAACTTTGATATTATGATTTTTAAATTATATTACAATGGGATGTTTGAATGTTTTAAATTCTGAAAAACCATAGCCTTGCATCTCTTTAGCAAGCTCGGAGAAACCGTGTCTTGCTAGGGAGGTGTGGCGGGTGACATCCCGACCTGGGTTATCAAAAACCGGGGTGTTACAAAGTGGTATCAGAGCCCGGATATTTTTAAACTATTAGATACTTATTATTTTTAAAAAATTATTTTTAAACCATTATTATTTTTAGAATATTATTATAATTATAGAAGAGCCCAAATTATAATTTTTTAAATTTCCTAGCCCCAAATATTTTTCAGCCCAAATGTTATTGACCTAATATAGAGGTCCAAGAATTTTAATTATTATTTTAAAGCATTAGTTCCATGGAATAAATTTTTATTTTTAAATCCATGGAAATTAGAAAAATATATATATATAGTGCATGAATTATTTTGGAGAAAAATCATCATCTGCATGTGCATACCACATTTTTTTTTCTATACCTTAGAGAACCTAGAAGCGATATTTTCTAACTTAGACCTTTTGCTTGCACTAGATGACTTAGACGTTTGACATCAAATTAGGAACGCTACCTAGAGACTGATCTTGCCTTAGTTCTAGATCGCGTTCATCTAAGCGCACGACTAAGCATAACAAATCTCGGCCTTAGCCATTCTTGCCCTTGTACGAATTAAACAATTCCCTTATGTTGAGTAATAAAAATTAAATTTTTATTAAAACACTCTTTGTTCCAAAAACCTTGTTTGGTTTCCCAAACAACAAATCCGAAAATTCGAAATTAGAAATTCACGATTCTCCAAAAAAAAAAAGACATCTTGTTCAAGCGAGCTATCTAAACTCTGATAAGCTAATCTATACACGTGTATAACAGAAAAAGGCACCTAGGAGAAACCGAGGAAGGTAAGTCCAAACGGCACTGACGCTAACCTCCCCAACGTGGTCGACAACAATGGGACTCCTCAGAACCTAGGAGAACGAGTGTCACCTGTACCCAACAATATGGAAGAACGTTTAAAAACTGTAGAGGAAATCCTTGTAGCATTAGGAAATGCCGAGGTGCATAGGGCACAAACAATAGTATCTCCTCCAGTAGCCCGAGTCAACTACTTGGCGTTAGTGAACCCCTACAAACCCACCCCACTATGACGGCCAAGAGGATCCGGCCAAGTTGGAAGGGTGGATCCGTACATTTGATAAGCTCTTGGATGCTATCAAATGCCCTGAGGATGAGAAGATAGTGTAGCGACCTACTACTTAGGAGGCGAAGCCGATGAGTGGTGGCAAAACCTTCAAGCGAATTCAGAGGAAGACGAGGAAGCCTACACCTGGGAGGAACTTAAGGAATCCTTGCGGGAAAGATTCTACCCACTGAGCACCAAGACTGCGAAATACGAGAAGTTCATCAACCTCAGACAAAGTGAGCAAACAGTGCAAGAGTACTACACCAAATTCAAGGAGCTCGTACGATTTACTACGAGGCTAGTGCCTATCGACTCTGACAGGGCTCAGAAATTCGAGATGGGTCTGAACCTTAGTATCCGGGAGATACTTGCAGTAGGACAATTCAAGAACCTGCAGACAGTTTATGATCGTGCGGTAGCTGTTGCACGAGTTCAAGGATTGAAACGGAAACCGGTAGATGAGGATAACCAAGAACCACAAGGAGAATACAACGTGGATAAGGACCATTTCTATGGAAACTCGAACGGACAACATCAAAATGACAATGGGGAGAAAAAGGGGATAGTCTTCAACCATGGTGATTATACGCCACCATGTCCAAAGTGTGGTAAACCGCATTATGTGAGAGGATGCCCTCAGCCTGGAGCATGCCTTCGATGTGGTCGACATGGTCATCGGCTGCGTAATTGCCGGACACGGAAAGAGAACATTGACAAGAGAGAGGATGTGACTACTCGACCTAAGCAACCACGAAACCCAGACGGTCAAAATGGCAACAACCAAGGGCACCGATACCCTCAGAATAAAGATCAAAACCCGAAACCTCTTGAGAATACTGAATAGGCAGTTATGGGGACATAACTGGAGTGCTAAGGGGGAGAGGATGTGATACCCCATAATAATTTCACTTTGGAGTTCGACTCGATAAGATGTATCCTAAATCATAAAAAAATAAATTCAAATTGTTTTGAACTACGTTATGGCTTGATCACTTCACAGGGTACGTAGGCAGCTTAGAAGTTTTAATTCTAAGTTCAATCATAAATAATAAAACAAACAAAAAGTCCTTAGCACGAGAAAAGCCGAAACACAACTTCGACGACGAAGTTGATTTTTAAGGAGGGTAGACTATAATACTCAAGAATTTTGCAAAATAAATTAAATAAATAAATAAATAAACATAATAAATAGATAAAGAATCATAAGAAGTGAGAAATGGAATTTAGTTTAAAAAGGAATTAAAGTTCCAAAACCCGTAAAAGCCAAAGACAATTTAATCAAACAAATTGTACACGGAAACCCGATACTAATGGACTCGAGAATTCAAGGCTAATATTAAATCTAGACCCAAGTAAAATTTTAGATAGGAAATTGGACCCCGAAAATAGCCCGGAAATCGGAATCCGAGAACATAGAGGGATAGAAGTCCGAAAGAGAGGAGGAACGGCTCGACGGATCGCACGACCCGCCCGGACCGAAGTCCAGACGCTGAACGCGCGGTGGCCGCGCGGGGTTTCTTCAAACAGCGCGCCAACCCCGCGCCAGTTGGCAGAAACGAGCAAGCGAGATTTCCTCGCCCGAATCCGGATTTTTCGACTTTGGTTACTTACCTTTCGGCTCAAGACACCCTAGGGCAGACTTTGGACGTCCCCTAGGTCTCTTACATCTATAAATAATCGTCTTATTCGATCCCAAACACCTTTTCAAACTCTTCTTACTCTCTATACGGTTTCAAACCCTAATCCCGGAGTCGTCGGAGGCACGAAGGCAAGAAAGGGACTGACTTGGACGAAATTTGGAGACTTCCATCATCGTGGTATGATCTGATTTATTCTTTTCCATTCTTGATTCGAAAATGAATCCTAACTCGATCCTTTTTCTATTCTAAACCCCTATCCGGATCGACAATGAAGAACCCGACGGAATCAAGGAGATAAACGGTGGACTGGAAGCCACACCTTCGAATCAACGAGCCGGAACATCCATAATCTTGTAAGTTAATGCTTACTTTGGTTATGGGCGATTAAAATACATTCGATACAAAGATCTAAATAAAAACCCTAAAAAATCTGTCAATAAAAAAAACCGACGGCGCAATGTTTTGCTTTGAATTTTTCGAATCCTTAAAAGTCTTCAAACGAAAAAACTCAAAACTGAAAAATCGTTTCTAAGACATAGATTTACGTTCTATAAAATTTTCATAATTTTCCATTGTGTTTTGATATCCGAAAACGTTCCCAGACAAACCTGCCTCAAATTTAGATCTTGAAACGGTGAAAGATTCATAGTCCGAACTTGTGGTTGATTTTTACATTAGATCTAGAGCGATTTAGGAATAGTGTTGAACATAAGAAGTGTAGATCTATAAGTTTATAACACCTCCGTAAAGTTTTGGAATTTTTCATTAAGATTTGAACCTCTGAATATGAACCGAACCAATCTGCGTCCTAACCGATTTCATGAAAGCTGACAGAAATTGGTTTCGAGCTTGATCTAAATATTAACCACTGATCCGACGGGAATTAGGCTTTGCGTTCTAAATGAAAATTGTAGATAATTGTCTTAAGTATCTTCTGTAAAATTTCATCAAATTTGTAGTTAGTTTGCTATGATAGATCTCGAAATTTTGAAACTGTTGTGTAAAAATTGGGACAGTTTAATAACTCGATGAACATCCACATCTTTGACTTTTTTCCTTATCTCGGATCGAAAAAAAACACAAAACTTGTTCGGCTCTGTGTTACCAAGGCACTGGTAAAATTTTATATTTTTCGAACTTAAATCGGATTTTTAATTAATTTTGGGGTAAACAACGTTTTGGGGAAGTTGAATTTTGAATATCTTGTTGAAACGGTGAAATTGGCCTTTAAGGTTTAAACGATTGGAATTTCCTTTGAAATAAAATACATGAAATAAGAATTTTGAAAAATCTCCTTACAACTGGATTAATTAAAATTAGGAGGTGAGTGCTCTGCAGGGTGCCCTCCTAACTATTCACTTCGTGCCTTTACAGACGATGGTGACCCGCGCGAATATGAGAAAATAAAATACACATGAATAATGCTTGCCGAAAGGCAATTGAGATATAATGCTTGCCCGTAGGCAATTGAGATATAATTCTTGCCGAAAAACAATTGATAAATAAAGCTTGCCGAATGTCAATTGAGATATAAACTTGAGACATGAGGCATATAAGAAATTGGTTGGACCTTGACTGGTAGCAACGGAAAGAAACTAAAAGACTTGAAGATTGTTTCTTTTGTGTAAATTATGCTTTTAAAGTATGTCTTACAATTGTTTTACTTTGCAAGTTATATTTATGGTCTTATGGAATCCCTGTCTTTTTAATTATGCTCTTAAATTATTATTATTAGATAAATAAATTAAATTAAGTGGTGTGTGCACATGTTTTCTTTAAATTTAATTAATGGCTTTGAAACCCCTTAATCATGCTAAGTGTTAACTTACTCAGCACGTTTTGCTGACCCAATCCATTTTTTTCCCTTTTCTTTCAGAGTATAAGGATTATGCATCATCATATGCATACATGGGAACATTTGGGGAAACTTTATTTTGAATTCCGGTATTTAGTTATGACTTGCATGAACGGGCATGTTTAACCCGTGTTTTGGCCATGTTATCCCCATTTTTAAATTCCGCTGCATTAGACATATGTAAATATTACTTTCCGCTGCAACTTTGATATTATGATTTTTAAATTATATTACAATGGGCTGTTTGAATGTTTTAAATTCTGAAAAACCATAGCCTTGCATCTCTTTAGCAAGCTCGGAGAAACCGTGTCTTGCTAGGGAGGTGTGGCGGTGACATCCCGACCTGGGTTATCAAAAACCGGGGTGTTACAAAGTGGTATCAGAGCCCGGATATTTTCCAACTATTAGATTATTATTATTTTTAAACTATTATTTTTAAACCATTATTATTCTTAGATTATTATTATAATTATAGAAGAGCCCAAATTATTATTTTTGAAATTTCCTAGCCCCAAATATTTTTGAGCCCAAATGTTAATTATTTTTGACCCAATATAGAGGTCCAAGAATTTTAATTATTATTTTAAAGCATTAGTTCCATGGAATAAATTTTTATTTTTAAAACTCATGGAAATTAGAAAATATATATATATATATATATATATAGTGCATGAATTATTTTGGTGGGGGAATTATCATCTGCATGTGCATACCACATTTTTTTCTATACCTTAGAGAACCTAGAAGCGATATTTTCTAACTTAGACCTTTTGCTTGTACTAGATAACTTAGACGCTTGACATCAAATTAGGATTGCTAACTAGAGACTGATCTTGCCTTATTTCTAGATCGCGTTCATCTAAGCGCATGCCTAAGCATAACAAATCTCGGCCTTAGCCATTCTTGCCCTTGTACGAATTAAACAATTCCCTTATGTTGAGTAATAAAAATTAAATTTTTATTAAAACACTCTTTGTTCCAAAAACCTTGTTTGGTTTCCCAAACAACACATCCGAAAATTCGAAATTAGAAATTCACGATTCTCCAAAAAAAAAAAAACGTCTTGTTCAGGCGACCTATCTAAACTCTGATAAGCTAATCTATACACGTGTATAACAGAAAATGGCACCTAGGAGAAAACCGAGGAAGGTAAGTCCAAACGGCACTAACGCTAACCTCCCCAACGTGGCCGACAACAATGGGACTCCTCAGAACCTAGGAGAACGAGTGTCACCTGTGCCCAACAATATGGAAGAACGAGTGTCACCTGTGCCCTATTTTTAAATTCCGCTGCATTATACATATGTAAATATTACTTTCCATTGCAACTTTGATATTATGATTTTTTAAATTATATTACAATAGGCTGTTTGAATGTTTTAAATTCTGAAAAACCATAGCCTTGCATCTCTTTAGCAAGCTCGAAGAAACCGTGTCATGCTAGGGAGGTGTGGCGGTGACATCCCGACCTGGGTTATCAAAAACCGGGATGTTACAATAACAGTGGAATTTATCCTTTACTTTGATCCGGATTTTATAAATGATTTTTTGTTGGAAATTTATTATGCAACATCTGATTTAAATCAAGACTTCTATGTCCAAGGGAAGGATCCCAAAATAATATGACCACAATATCTACATAATATTATCATGCATACATTTATATGAGAAGATAAAATAAGTTACCCCAAAATATAGGACGGGGTTAGACAGAATTTGATACACAAAGGTGAGTTAGCCTTGAGATGAGAAGATTTTGGCAAAAAAGAAGTAAAATATAACCGGGGTGATCTGGACTGCAAAACATCTGCTGTCCAGTTCCCAATTATTCCAGGTGGAATAATTTTTAGACAGAAAAGAATTCCAAGCGACGGTGACCGCCGTCATTCAACTCCCTTTTGTCAGTGAATGGGAGAAAAACCCACATATTTTCTTACTGTAATATTTCTCAAATAATGTTGGTCGACATCATTTAATAATACTACAACTTGAATTCTGGTTTTGAAATTAAGGTAAGGAAAAGAAAACTGTATCTAATTAGGAATTGGCTGAGTGGCTAATCGTTATCCCTGTGAAAGGACCTTTTTGCCGGAGCTTCCACCAATCTCTAATCAGATCATGCAAAATAACGAGCAATAATTAATACACAGAAGACGAGCTAATCGTTATCCCTGTGAAGGGACCTTTTTGCCAACATTGATCTGTGATACTCATTCATACACACAATAAAAATAAAATAAAATTAAAAGAATATTTTTGGTATTGTGTGAGTGTCAATCACACAATAATTTAGACACTAATAGGTTGAGATGTGTAATAGATAAAATTACATGAAATGGGCCTAGGCCCAATACATCCATGCGGCTTACACAACTCAAGAAAATGAAATCTATTTGGAGTTTCAAAATAAAGAGAAGAGGTTGATGCGGTCTATTAAATTAGATGCGGTATAAACCGCATCCATTAAACCGCATCAAGTATGCATGAGAAATGAAGTATTGCCTTCACCACAATTGGTCATTGCATTGATGCGAAATAAAATCATCTGAGGCGGTCTATCAAGGCAATGCGGTATAAACTGCATCGGATAGACCGCATCGATGAGATTGCATCCTTGCTCAAATTGGGTTAAGGCATTTTCTCCAAAAAATGAGGGTGATGCGGTTTACAATGTGATGTGGTATAAACCGCATTGATGTAAACCGCATGAGGTTGATAAGAAAATAAACTAAGGCATGAAGTGGATGGGGTGCATATGA
The DNA here is from genome assembly GCA_030278955.1 of Hygrophila difformis. Classification (NCBI taxonomy): domain Eukaryota; kingdom Viridiplantae; phylum Streptophyta; class Magnoliopsida; order Lamiales; family Acanthaceae; genus Hygrophila; species Hygrophila difformis. The sequence continues at coordinate 41,402,700 of JAOANR010000007.1, read as the reverse complement.
TGCTGTTTCTGAGGCAATGCGGTCTACATGGGCGATGCGGTATAAACCGCATCGCGCAGACCGCATTGGTGGAAACCGCATTAAGGTGGTGTAAGACAATAGAAACACCATCATTTTATTATGTGATGCGGTCTATTGACACTGCTGCGGTATAAACCGCATTAGTTAGACCGCATCACATGCAATTTTTCATAAGTTGTATTCTTGCTCACAAAGTATTCATGCGGTTTCTATCTGATGCGGTTTATGATAGATGCGATTAGACCACATCATTCATTTCACATCAGTGTCATCTCGCAGTCATACTTGTGAATATTTTGTGGTTAACAAAATGTATGCATGCACAGTGGGTAATAGCAAGAATTAAACCCTAAAACTACAAACATGGAATTTAAAGACTAATCTACCAAAAACAATATAAAAACTAAGAACTACATGCATAAAAAAAGAAGAACACCAACATTATCTAAGGGAGCATAATAAAAATAAAATTTAGATCTAGGCCAAAAATAAAATAAAATAAAAATAAAACCTAGAAAAAGGCACTATCTCTAAAATTATCTAGCTATCCAAGAACAATAAAAATAAGAATAGATCTAAGGCTACAAACATGCTCAAAACCCACATTCATACATTTATTAGAACTTAGAAAGCAAAATAAATAAAAGAGCAAGAGAACTCATACCAAATTTGTGAAGCATTTTCTTGTATTTCATCCACTAGAAAGCATTAAAAGTTCAAGAACAACCCATTATTTGGGTGTTCTCAAATTTATTTCTACACTAGAAAGCTGTAAAAAATATGGAAAATGAGTACATTAATAAAGTAAAAACAACTAATTACAAACTACATTACAACTACAACTAACAAATATTAAATTACGTTGCAAAAAAGAAAAAAAATCTACTCTAAACTAAGCTAAAACCCACTGTTCTCTCCACGAACAGCGAAGAAAAATATTTAGACTGTGTGCGGCTTCCTCTTGAAGTGAAATGGAAGCGGTATTTATAGGGAGAAAACCCTAATTACATGGGTCTGTGAGCTGCGTGGGAGGAGACGGGACCTTGATTCCAGGAAGGAAAGACGAAAGACTTTTGTATTACAGGACCTCCCAGGCTCTTCCAATTACTTCGGGCGCGGACCCCACTCCACTTTTCCAATTCAAAATCAATGCGGTCTATTATTTCAATGCGGTTTAAACTGTTAAAAGGGAAGGAGACAGATGCGGTTTGAATGTGTAAAAGAGAGGTCAATGCGGTTTAGAAGAAGAAAAGGAGGGGTATGTGCGGTTTAGGACAAAAAGATGAGGGGTCTTTATGCAAAAATAGAGGAAGAGGGAAATGGAGGGGGTGATGCGGGAAGGGACGGGACTTCAAAGTCAAATGGGAAAAGACAAAATTAACATGCTATCGGGACCACAGCTCCATGGACTTTCCAATTGCTGCAGTGCGGGCCCCACACCACAATCATTGCATTTAAAATCGATGCGGTATGCGGTCTTTCAATGTGATGCGGTTTATACCGCATCACTCAATATTGTACCCATTAAACCGCATTGAGTACCAATACTTAGCATTTTATGTGATGCTGTTAATGTGATGCGGTATATATACTGCATCACCATACCGCATCACTCCTATTTTTGTAAACCGCATCCCTTCATTTTTTCTTCACAAATTAAACCGCATCAGTTCTTTTTCTCTCCATTTGACCGCATCAGTTCTTTCTTTCTCCCATTAGACAGCACCACCATTTTTTCTTCTTTCTTCTTCTTCACCCAAATTTAATTTAGATCGCACCACCATTTTCTTTTCTTCCTCCGGTGCCATTTCCTTCTTAATTCTTGCATTCAACCAAATTGCCGGAGACGATGTCGGACCTGCGATGGTAATCCGGGGTGGGGTTTTCGAGAGTAGGCGGCGGCGACGACAAGAGGGAGAAGAAGGGGCTGTGTTGTTGACGAGAGGGGTCGGAGATGGGTGGAAGAGACGACGGACAGATCTGAGGGCGGACGAGGGGTCGGACTCGGCTGCCGGATTTGATGGTGGTGGAGGTGCTGTTGGTGCGGCGGCGGCCGTGGCTTGAAGGTGGTGGCCGGAATTCGATTGACACTTGGACGGAGGAGGAGGAAGAAAATGGCAGGGGCTGTAGACGGTGGCTTCGCCGGAGTGAAGAAGATGACAATGGTTGCTGTCGGGATCTCTCCGGAATGAGGTTGAAGATGGGGATGCCGATTTGAGATGGAGAAGTTGCCGGAGAGGTGAGGTGCGCGAGCGGATATGGAGGCAGTGGAGGAAACGGAAGTGGTGGCTGCCGGTGGAGGATGCGGGAGACGAGGGTGTTGGAGTTGAAGGTTGGACGGAGGGGTGACGGGAATGGCCGGAGTTGGAAGCAACGGTTGATTGAATCTGTACACTGGAGATTGAGGTGGTGTAGGCTTTCCCGTCTCCAATTGCAAAATTTGGGGAAGAAGACTGTGGGACCCACCTCAATTCAATTGCACTTCTTTTATTTTTTCTTCTCCTTTTTTTCGTTTCTTTCTTTTCTTTTGTTTTTCGTTTCTTTTTTTTTAATATATACAAGTATAAACAAATAAATACTAGTATATAATATATATATATAAATATAGATATTTCTTCAAATTAATTATTTGGCTTGTGTTCCGTTTAATGGACATGTGTTCCAACGAACAGATACTACCGAACCATAATTCTCAAATTAAATCAAGAATGGGATTTTAAGTATTTTTATCATGTTTTTGAATTATTTTTTAACACAAATTTAATAAAATAAATATAGTTTTGTGTTTTTTCAATACCAACTTATTATTTATACAAACCTGCATAACTCTGTCAAATTCGACTGCTTTCTTATTTAAATAAGACCGAAATGCGATCAAATGTCCATGTTTAGACACGGAAATAGATTAAAAATAATGGTCAATTTTGGGCATTATCAACATCCTCACATTTAATACTGATCGTCCCCGAGCAGTCAGAGTCAGTGTTCCTTAGAACATAGACTCTGCATAATCAATCTATTTTCGTGGCTTCAAAAATTTCATTCTTTTTAGATTGGGATAAGATAATCAAAAACTACAAGTATTAAATTCTTTTGATTGCAGTGTTTAATGAAATGATATTTCTCACTTAATCAAGCATACAAATCAGTCATTATTGTTAATTCTTCATGAATATCATGTTTAGAAATAATCATTAATTTAATTCTATAATTAGAGAATGACATGAACATAAATTAAAAGCAGAACCTCACATCTAGTATAAGCGGAAATTTCACTCACTCTCAAATTTGGGGTTTTATCATTATCGCTCATAATCAAATTTAATTAAATTATCCCATAAGCTTGCAATTGGACCAACTCGTCACCGACTTATTTCTTCAAATCGAGATCATGAGGTCTTATTCAAGGGTTATAACGGGGCATACGGTTGTAACATTTGGTAAGAAATGAAATTATTGGGCTAAGAAGTAGCAAGAATTTATTTTCACAAAACATGACATTATTTATTAGAAATTTACGATCATCAATATTTTTTTTTCTTCTTGCATGACATTAGACTAAGTCTAATTTGCTTTGTCATTTGCAATTTATTATTGTTGGATGGAACGCAACATTTTTCTTCTTTCTTTCTCTTCCTTTTTTTTTCTTTTCTTTTCTTCTCTTTTTTTTTCTTGATGATCATAAATTTAATGCCTTGATAAAATTTATTCTTGCACACTTGGGTTTAAATTTTTTTTGGCTTTTTATATGGCTAGGAAAAAAATAGAGGGCTTCAAAGAAAAATTAGGCTCAAATTGGTTAATCATAAAGGGAAAATATTTTTGGGTTTGGAATTCAAACGAAGGCCAAAAAATTTTTTGTTTCTAGGTGCCTCGATCATATGCTCGATTTTTTGGAATATGGCATGGTCTCTAATCGGTCCCAATCGCAAGTTCTAGTTTCCTTTAATCAAGATGATTTTCAAACAATCAAAGAAAAGAATGAGTAAAAGTGACTCATGGCTCAAATCTCACATGGTATGGTTTGATCATGTCATACGATTATTCTTAAATAAAATCTTTGAAAATCCTTACACACTATTCAATTAAATTCTCAACATGAAGACTCATTACCCAATAAGATGATTATATCATTAAATTTTTATAGCTCAAAACCTCAAAAATCCATATCATGCATGTATTCAATTATATTATCCCAATTTAAAAGTTTGAAAGTTTTCATAAACCAAGATCTCATATGTGAATTTAAACTGACAGATTCATGCATGCTTCGTGTTAGGTACAAATATATCATAACATAAACAAACAAAATAAAAATAACAAATATATATATAATTTTTTTTTGAAATATTTAAGTGAAGAATCAATATCCTCACATTTTGAGCCTTGCTCGAAATGTGAGTAAATCAGTTCCTACTTAAACAAATTATTGAAATCAAAGCAAAATAAAAGAGGAGGGAGGGAGGGGAAAAATATTTACACAACATACTTCCGATAGCCTTTTTCGCCAAACAAATTATGTCTTCAGCGATTTTGGCTATGTGTGATCGTTTGGTTCATCGAACAAGGCGATTGTTCGATGCCCAACACTTAGAAAAATTCTGATTTTCGTGAAAATTGTTCAATCACATTTTTTTGGATTTTTATAAAGTTTAATCTACTTGCATAAATCAGGTTGGATAAATTCCGTTCTTATAAAAGTTATTCCGGATTTTAAATTGCTTTAAATTCCCAGAATACTTTCAATTAATCACAGAATTGATCCAACCGGGAACCTGTTTTGAAGCTTTAATTTTCTTTTAGGTGGTCCCATAAATTCCTGCAAAGCAAACATAGAATAAGTAATCTGATTTTCTCAAAAATATCAACATCCTCACATTTAGAGTCTTAGTACTTTAAATGTGAGTTAATAGATCACCATCCAAATTATTTAATATAATATGCACAAGAGATTTTTTTTTAATAATATATATGTAATGATAAAATTATTCTAACTTGCAAAAATCTAGGTTGAATTAATTCTGTGCTTGTGAAAATTATTCCAGATCTTAAATTTCCTTAAATTCCGGATATAGTCTTCGGTCAATTACAGAACTAATCCAACCGAGAACCTGTTTAGATGCTTAGTTGGAACAGGGGCGACGGCAAGTGAGATGGTGGCCGGCTGTTGGGGGTTGGAAAACATGGGGACAGGGGCGACGACAAGCGAGATGGTGGCCGTGGCTTGTCCGGTGGTGGTGAGCAGATGGTGGTCCGGTGAGGATGATGGAATTGGGGACAGGGGCGACGGCAAGTGGAGATGGTGGCCATGGCTTGTCCGGTGGTGGTGGAGATGACAAAAACGTGAGTCTCACGTGTTTTGCACTTTTCAATTGCAAATTAGTGTAGTCCCAATGCTACACTTCTTTCCATTTTTCTTTGATTTTTTTTCGTTTATTCTCTTTTTGTTTTAATATATATATATATATATATAAATAAAATTATATGGGCTTGCAAAAATCTTGGTTGGATCATCTGCGCTTGTGAAAATTATTCCGGATATTAAATTTCTTTAAGTTCCAGATATAGTCTTCGGTCAATTACAGAACTAATGCAATCGGGAACCTGTTTCGATGCTTTATTTTTCTTTTTGGTGGCTCCATGATTCCTGCAAGAAAAATACCCAAATTTATTAGGTTTTCCCCTCAAATCAACATCCTCACATTTAGATCTTAGTACTCTAAATGTTTAATTGATTTGAGTGTACTTCTCTGCTCTGAAATATATACACAAAACTAACTATGAGTAATCAGGAGTGTAATTCTCTTAATAAAACTGTGTTGCATCCTCCCCGGCAACGGCGCCATGAAACTTTTGACAATTACCCACACGACTATTTTTCCAAAAGAAGAATAATCCCGATTTAATTTTATCCATTGAAACCAAATTATGAACTTGGAGTTGGGATTAGGGATATATGTATAGGTTGTCACGTTTTTATTACTCGTGTTAAGAAACTGTGCCCCCGAAAGCGCACGGTGTAAAAAATTGCAGTATTTATAGTAAGACCGGATCGTTCACTGGAGGATGTGCGATAGAAGCTGTAACACCCCGGATTTGATCACCCAGGCCAGGGCATTACCGCCACACCTTCCCAAGCAAGACACGAACCATTTCGAGCTCACTTGAGAAGATGCTAAGGCTAAGTTGTACCAATACTTAAAAATCATTTAAAAACCATTCAATAAGTGCCCGAAGGTTTAAATCAGAGTTAAGTCTAACATACATAAGTTAAAACAGTGCGGAAGCTAAGGGCCAAACACGGCCAAACATGAGTTTGGGATTCGTAAAAGAATTTAAAAACAAGTGCGACAAGTCTTCGGAAATTCCCATCCCAAGTGTAAATGCCATGCGCTAATCTTCAACATCTGAAAAAAAAATAGAGACAACGTATCTATCAGTACAACGGTACTGAGTAAGTTAATGTATAGCATAACGAATTTTAAAGTTTTTAGAAGAGTAAAATAATAGATAGGATTTTAAATTTAAAAAGGAAAATCGAGTACAAATAATTCACGGAAAATTCTTACACTTTACCACACGAATAATTTTACCAATGTTTATTTTGATCGAGAATAACCATTCTTTGGGAATCAAACCCGCAAGAGCCCAAACACATTATTTTACCATTGTTTGTTTTGATCGAGGACATCCAAATTACCCGCTTGGGCGCTTATGTCCACAAGCCGCCGGTATCAACGATCCTGGGCCGAAGCCTTTTCAGATCAACATCCGCTTGGGCGCTTATGTCCACAAGCCGGCAATAATAACGATCCAGGGCCGAAGCCTTTTCAGATCAACATCCGCTTGGGCGCTTATGTCCACAAGCCGGCAATAATAACGATCCTGGGCCGAAGCCTTTTCAGATCAACCCACCTCTGGGACTCGTACCCACGAGGGATGTGAAAGCAGTGACCCAATACAGACCGCTCCGGAGCCCTAGACAACCCATACGGATACATCTAGGAGTATAGACTCTTACTAACACGAAACCACAATATCATATGCGCCGTTTTGGCCACACAAAAAGAGGGGGCGGCCCAACGAGCTCACGCCAAGTGCACTTACCCTCTATCACATTGGGCATCCCACTCGATCAAAACTTACAAAGTTTCAAAAATGCATTTTTAACACTTTACAATACCACATGTTCCAGATTTCATATATTTTCAAAAACGAGTATCAATCGACTCGTAGATCATCAAAATAAACAAGTACGATTTTACCGACAAAGAATAGCCCACTGGCAGTTTCAGAAATCGAATTTGGAAACTTAGCAAAACGTTTTCAAAATTCTGAAATTTTTTACAGGAGCTAGAAAACACCCAAATGAACATTTTTCATAGAAATAAGCTACTTCAAAATCGGACTCTAAGTGGCTTAAAAAAAATCATTTCAGAACTCATCTTTCAAAGGCATAGGAATTTACTGTTCACTTCGACCACAGTTCCTTTAAAAATTCATAACAATTCCAAGAGTGATCCAAAAATTCTGAACTTTTATAGAGATAAACTAAACACATAAATGAACAACTTTCATGAAGAAATCCTCCATCAAAAACGAACGTAACTAGGAGTAATACGAGCAACAAAACTGACTACACCATGAGACGAATTCTGTCATCAGATTTGCAGAACATACCAGATGATTTCTCGTCGCCCAAATCATGTCCAAATATTCTGAAAATTTACAGAAATCATATTCAAGGTATTAGAAACATTTTTCATTTAGAAAAGTTTTTCCAAAAACGAACGGATCTAGGCGAACAAAGATGAACAAAAGAACTATCCTGATAAAACCCTAAATCACAGATTTGGCAAGGAGTGGATTTCGAGTTGTATCTCCATAAATACTCAACCAAAAGCTCTAAAATTTGATATGCACATCATTAACTTACCTATGGTTGGATTAGAGTCGAAAATTCCTTCTTCATTGCTCCAAAATCGACCGAAACAGTCCCATCTTTTCCTAGATCTACCAAACGAATCCTATTTTGAGAGTTGTTGGAAGAATACTTGGTGTTAGGGCTTGATAATCAAATTCAAGGCAAGGATTTGGGATAGGAACCTTACCAACTCGTAGAAGAAGGGATTGGATCACTTGAATCTCGACCAAACTCCCTGGAAAGGTGAAGAACACTCCACAACTCTCAACTCTCCAAGATGAAATCTAATTTTCGGATGAGTGAATGGGGGTTGGTTTGTGGGGTTGTGGGGAAGATTAAAGCATGAGTTTAGGCTTCCAAAAGCATCCATCAATGACCTAGGGAAGGGAGGGAGGATTTATGTCAGTCAAGCTCGAAATTGGAGCCACCAACCTCCTCCATTAATCTCACAAACTTCATCCATTCACTCCCTTCTTATCTTGTGCATGAATTCCAATAATTCAACCAAGTGTAAGTTGTAGGGGAGTCTAATCTATCCAAAATTTATCCAAAGGTGTCCCAAAACATCCCCTAAAGTCTGAGCATCGAATTTGGACGGATTGGAATCATCAAACCTCGGAAATGATGCCAAAAACGCGTAGAACCGCATTGGGCGTTCAGCCACAGACGGTGGCGCGCTGGTGGCGCGTTGGCGCGCCACGGCCGTGCGGCCACCAGCGGTCGTTTTTTTTTTTTTTTTTTATCTCTTATGATTTTTATTTCAAAATCATAGTGTGGGAATTATCCGAGATCGTTGGATAATCCGATAACTCTCTTCGAGTTGCTATCGTCCAAAAATATTTAATTCCGCTCTCTTGGAATTATTTCGGTTGCGATAATTAAATCCGATTCTTTAATTTCGGATTTAATTCTCGATGTCGATTTCTCGGGTATTACAGTCTACCCCCCTTAGAAATCAACTTCGTCCTCGAAGTTGGGTCGCACTCGGAAAGCAACACCAACATAAGCAAGTAGTTTGCACGCATAGAAATATTGAGGCTCGAAATCAAATTCTTACCTCAACGCGTGACATCTCTGCGGGGTATCACATCCTCTCCCCCTTAGGACCGCAGTCATGTCCCCATAACTGCCTATGAATTTTCTTGCAATAGCTTTAACCATTGAGCGACTTCTAAGGTCAAATTCTACTAGGTTCGCAAGGAGTTCTAAATTCTTAATTATAATCGGGATTCCATCATATCTTTTAGTACACAATACCACTTTCCCCGATGATAATTGAATTCCAAGACTGATCGCTCTAGGTTCCGATAGATTTCATGCGTGTAAAGTTCTTGGTCGAAATCAAAGAACACTTGTACCAGAATCAACTAAAATCTTGTCAGATAGGCATTCTCTAATCATGTGGTCCTCCCCACCACATCTATAACAAGTCCCACGCTTAGGGCACTCGCGCACCAGATGCGCTTTGTGACACTGCGGCCATCGTGGTATGGATGTACCACGGGTGTCATTTCTTTTGTTATTCAAACCTCTGTCTGCCTTCTCCTTAGGTCCATCGATCCTAGTTTGACCATTGTCCTTCCTCAATTTTGTTATTATTGTTACTTCGATTCTTTTTCTCAAATCCTTGCGAGCCCTTGGTCGACTCACCATTGTCCTTACGCTTCAATCGCTGGACACGAGCGATTGCTACAGCTCGGTCAAAAACTGCCTGAAGTGAAGTGTGTTGTCCTCCTACGAGTATCTCCCTGATACCGAGGTTCAACCCCATTTCGAAGTTCTGAGCCTTGTCAGAATCAGTCGACACAACTCTCGGAACAAAGCGAACTAGCTCCTTGAACTTTGCGTAGTACTCCTGCACCATTTTTCCTTCTTGTCTTAAGTTAATAAATTCTTCATACTTTGCAGCCTTAGTGCTCAGTGGATAAAACCTCTCTCTCAACGCTTCCTCAAATTCTTCCCATGTATAAACCTTCTCAACCTCGGCCAAATCTCCCTGGAGATGTTGCCACCACTCGTTCGCCTCTCCATCCAGATAATAGGTCGCCACTCGAACCTTCTCGTCCTCGGGGCATTTGACGGCAGTAAGAAGCTTGTCAAAAGTTCGGATCCAATTCTCCAACTTGGTAGGGTCCTCTTGGCCGTCATAATGAGGTGGTTTGTAGGGGTTTACCAATGCTAGGTAGTTGACTCGGGCTACCGGCGGGGGTACACCCGCTTGTGCACGTTGCACCTCGGCATTTCCTAGTGCTACGAGAACTTCCTCAATATTCCTTAGACGCTCATCCATATTGTTGGGAACAGGAGGCACTCGCCCTCCTATGTTTTGAGGAATGTCATTGTTATTAGGTGCGTTAGCATCACCGCTGTTTTGGGTCTACCCTCCTTGGCCTTCCCCTAGGTGCCATTTTCTGATATCCAAGCACGCGAAGAAGAGTTTCAAACCTAAGGCACGTTAGCAGTCAGGAAGATCTAATGATAGGAAGGGCAAGAGAAGAGAATAGATATGTGCAAACTAAGCACCCTTGATCAAGTTCTAAGGCTAAAGCAAGATTAGATTCAAGTTAGTGGCTCTAAGGCAAGGTCAAGCATCATACAAACTAAGAACGTTATCAAATACACGTGACTTGCATATATATACTTTAGAGCATTTTAAAAAAAATGATGGATGTATGCAAATGCATTCCCCCAAAAAAAAAAAATACTTATGCATTTTTCAAGACTTGTCGGTACAATTGTTATATAATTCCCATGGGTTTTAAATATTTTCATCATGTTTTTGAATTATTTTTTTAACACAAATTTACTAAAATAACAATAGTTTTCTGTTTTCTCAATACCAACTTATTATTTATACAAACTTGCATAACTCTGACAAATTCGACTGCTTTCTTATTTAAATAAGACCGAAATGCGATCAAATGCCCATGTTTAGACACGGAAATAGATTGAAAATAATGGTCAATTTTGGCCATTATCAACATGCGATCACATGGGGTTAGTTTGGGAGTTAAGGGGTTTAGGACAAGGTTTGTCTTAATACTTTGATGTTTCCCCATTTTTACTACATTGTTATGGATGTTTCCCCAATTCTCTTGCATGATAGTTTTGTGGATTGTCTTGCTTCTTGATTTTTGTTTCTTTTCACTTGATAAAATTTTTGGCTTGTTGAAAGTTCATGTCGGCTTGTTGAGTTTTCTTAAGGGCTAGTAAAATTGCATTGTCGAAATTTTAGACTTGTTCGCAAATCGGGACTGAAGAGAAGGCGACGAGTAGATTTAGACTTGTTCGCGGATTCCAGGGGCCATCCCGATGAATCTTAGGACTCTAAATCTCACCTTCTGTAAGTTGATTCCTCTCGTATCAATTTTGGTGCCCTTAAGTCGAATGGATTGTAAGTTTTAAACAACGTTAAAATCTGTCCCAAAAACTCCTCCTACGCGCGATTTCTGAAATCTGAGTAAAACGCCCTTCTCAAGTGTTCAAAACAAAAAAGTCAAAACTACAATATTGTTTCTAAGACCTTACATTATACTATGTTAAAATTTCATGAATTTTCATCGATGTTTGAATCCCCAAAACTAATCTGGTTGCTTCTGCATTTCTGTGTAATTCGAAAAATCTGACAGCTTTTAAATTCGAACTAGATCAGTGTTTTTCTTTTAGATCTGGTCAGCACTAGCCTTTGCAATACAAACAAAATTGTAGATAATCACATCTAGATTGTGCCAACAAAATTTAATAAAATTCCGTTAACGTTCGAACCTCCGAAACTGATATGGTTTGACCTGCGTCCTCTGCAAAATTCCAAAAAAGCTGATAGATTTAAAAACTCGAACTTGATGAAAAGTTGTAGATAATCATGTCTAGTATGTGCCCGTAAATTTTCAGAATCTTTGAAGCTCGTTTGCTATTTCAAAAATGGGTCGAGAGATACATTGCCAAATCTGAAATCCGACAGCTTGAACATTTTTTCAAAGATCTCGAGTTTTGTCTTAGATCCGTATCTTATTTTGAGAAACTTACTCTAATGAAAGTTGTTCGTATTGGTGTTATGAATCTACTATATAAATTTCATAACGATCGCCTAAGAAATGGATTTTTAAGGCCGAAAGGCGTAAACTGTGTCGTGGACACTTGATACACTTGTTAAAATTGAACTTTTCAAAACTTATGGTTTAGAATTCTTGTTAAGATGATAAAAATGATTTTCCAAAATCCATTACACTAGGTTGAGCTTAATCTCCACTTGCGAATTTGGGGGTGAGTGCTTTGCAGGGTGCCCCTCTAACTGCTCACGCCGTGCCAAAACGGACGATGGTGATTTTTATGATAATTGTGCCAAAACAGCATCATGATTGGTGATGTATGAGTCTGTACTCTTAGATGTATGTATCTGTATGGGTTATCTAAGGCCCCGGAGTGTGTCTGTATAGGGTCCGCTGCATTCACTTACCTTGCGGGTTCGATTCCCCAAGGTGCTTGTTTTCATGCGGGTTCGATTCCCCATGATATTGTTGACTCCTATGGGTTCGATTCCCTAGGATGTATTTGAGTTCTTACGGGGACGTGGCATCCTTCTCTTAGTCAACGGGTATTAAAAGACTTAAATGCAGTTTTATTTATTAAATTTACACATGCTTTTAAATTCATGTCCTACGCTTTTAATTAAATCTATAAATTATGCATTTAGTATCTTGTCGCCTTTTTAAATTGAATACATTCTTAAATCATGCAAGTTAAATTCTTAGGAATTATTGTGATAAATCCTATTTTGATATTATGTTAAAAATGAGCATGATTAAAAGGGTGATTTTTATTAATTAAACTTTTAAACCCATTATTACTATGTTAGGAATTAACGTACTAAGTATTTTATATACGCATAAAAACGTTGCTATTTTCTTTTACGGAGTATGAAGATGTGGTAAGGGCATTTACATGCATTGTGCTCGGGAAAATAAAATATTATGTTTATGTTGCATCATTTTTATTCAAACTTAAGTTACTCACTGCGTTTTGGCCATGTCGGCCCAATTTTATTTTTCCTGCTATTTACTTTGAATAATATATGTGATAGACTATATTATTTTATTATTATATATTGGGCTTGTTTTTAAATTATTTACTGAAATACCTTAGCTTGCATCTCTCACGTGAGCTCGAATGAAATCCCATCTAGCTTGGGAGGTCTGGCGGTAGCATCCCGGCCTAGGATACCAAAACCGGGGTGTTACAGCGAACATCTTCACAATCTAGAATTTTCCCTAACAACCTCCCCCTTTGTGGAGATGATCGGGTCAAGGATAACAACAGTGGAAAGTACAGGACAGTACAGGATATATAAAGGAGTGATCTAATCGAGTAAAAACAGGATATCACCAATCATCAATATGCATCAGAAATGAGAGACGTATAAGATTGTGCATACCAAAATCCATAATAGCCATGAGAGATAAGTCACAGTAGAACAGACACATCAACCAATAACACAACATCCAAAAACCACAACAAGAGTTATCCAAAAGAAAACCAGAAATCCAAAAGCCAAAGTCAGTTAAGTACAGACCAGAATTCCAGAAATCCAAAAACACAACAAATATCCAGAATCAGCATCAGGCAGCTGTCCCAGCATTGCTAAACAAAGATCCCCTTCCACTGGTACTCCCCCTTACTTGGTCAGATCAAAGAGTATCTTCAGAATCAGCCTCCCCCTCAGGTTGATCATCAAAAGAGTGTGGGAGCAAGGTAAGTAGCTTCCGAACCTTCCTTTTCAGCCCCATCTGCCTATCATTTAGTACACCCAACTCCTTCTCAACTTGCACCAACTCAGCCCGACCATGATCCACCAATTCAGAGCCATGCTTTTGAGGGCATGTTTGAAATCACTGTGAAGGCCTTTCAATTTTTCAGAGGGCAAGTGCTTCTTGTCTTTGATGAAAGTCTCAGTTGAAGGCAGCAAGTGACAAGAGATGGCAAACAATGTGATAAGAGCAGGGTAAGGTAACTATGTATTTTTCTCAATTTTGGCTCGTGCAAACCTCAACATATGTTTAATGATTAGATAACCATAGTTAAGGATTTTAGGGCATTCATCAATGGAATACAACAGTTTTCTTATAGTAGAACTAAGCTGACTAGCATTTATAGTAGGCAGAAAGTTTGAAGCACCAAGTCTAAAGAGACAGTTGAATTTCGGAGATAGATCAGAGGGGCTCATAGAGTTTCGACCAAATGCCCTTTTCTTTTTGGAAGAAATAGTGGCACCAATATCAGCTAATTCGACATCTAACATATCAAAAGGAATAGCCATATCGTTGATGGTAGACAGTTCCAACAACTCATGAAAAACACAGGGGTTCAGATCAAGCAAATATCCTCTAAGATAGATTTTGCAATACCAGGGGGAAACAGGATCAAGTGTATCGGGGTGCAAATTAGCATAAAACTCTCGGACTATGTTAGGGGAATATTTTTTAAGAGCAGTAGAACAAACAGATAGATGTTTCTTCTCTAAATAGGCTGTAAAACCAATCTGATCATTGTAAGGATGTGCAAAACATTCTTCAGAAATGAAACCTCGAGTTTTAAGGTTTCCTCGACATACCTTTCTCCTTCGACAGAAAAATACTTAGAAGAGTAGGCATCAGATTCTTTAAGATCAGGGACTGTTTTTTTTTTTTTGCTTCTGAGGTTTTTGCTTTTTCTTATGTGGTTGTTTAGGCACCTTAGGAGCAGCGTTGCGTTTGCCTCTTTCGCGAACCGGTCTCAGAATAGCATCTAAGGGGACATCATCCTCATCAGCAGGGGTCGGTTGTTCTTGGGCAGTCTGAACACCGGGATCTGGAGAAGAGCTAAAAGGAACCTGTTGAGTAGTGCTTGAATGCGCCAGAGGAGAGGATTGGGGATCTAACATCAGCAATCCTTTGCCAGTGGCAATTGTAGAAGGTGAGAGAGGGGAACTCAAACTAGGGGGCACTGGGACGGAGGGAGAAGCACCGGGGACAGGGACCGGAGGAGGCGTCGGACTTCCAGAACCCGTGTTAAGGTTTTCTGTTGTCGGAACACCTGCTTTTGGATCTGTTCTGGCCGGTGATTTCTCAGCATTCTCCTTGGACTCCTGAGGGTTATCAGCCTCATTTGCATGAGAATCAAGATTAGCAACAAAATAGGAGTCGATTACAGCGTCAACATCCTTTGAGCATCTTCGAACCTATCATTCTCAAGAGATTGGTCAGCAGCAAGTCAGGCGCGATAAAGGCTGTCATCCACAGCAATAGGTTGAAAATCCAAAACTTCATCATCAATGTGGGAAGAGCTGCCTTTGTCCGCCATTGAAATTTCACAAGTGTGAGAGAAAACTGGAGAACACAGAAATGAAATGTGGAAGGAACAATGACCGTTTCTGCAGACAGGAGTGTGGCAGGCAAATGATGATGCAAGAGAAAGTGGAAACCGCCTTAGTCGGTTATTCAAAACCCCATGGGCTTGGCCGAGTGAGATGAAAAACATATAGATCTAGCAGCCCATAAGCAGACAAGCACATTAATGCGAGAAACAGAGGCCCAAATTGCGCCTCAGCAGTTCAAATCGTGCCACACCTAAGTTCTTAGTTAGGATATCTGCGAGTTTTTCCAACGACGCCAAATGTTGAATTTTATAGAGACCATCTTCAACCAAATTTTGAATAAAATGGAACCGGCTGTCAATATGTTTGCTTCTATTATGCTGCACCAGATTCCGAGAGATGTTGATCGCACTAGTATTTTCACAATGAATAAGGAAGTCATCCAAAGAAATACCATAGTCCAGAAGCATCTGTCTCGTCCCAGCAGCAGCAATATATTCGGCTTCAGCTATAGAAAGAGCAACAACATTTTGCTTTTGAGAGTACCAGCTAATCAAATTCTGTCCAAGAAAAAAACATCCTACAGTGGTTGATTTGCGGTCGTCCGAACAACCAGCCCAGTTAGAATCCATATACCCAATTAACTTCATGGAAGACCTCGCAGAATACCAAATACCGAGGCCTGATGTGCCTTTGACATATCTGAGAATCCTCTTTACAGCCTTGAGATGGGAGTCTTTCGGAGCGGATTGATACCTAGCACAAACACCAACACTAAAAGAAATGTCAGGTCGGCTAGCAGTTAAGTACAAAAGGCTACCAATAATACTCCTATAAAGCTTCTGGTTTATGGTAATGCCAGCCTCGTCCTTTGTAAGCTTCTCATGTTGGCCAAGAGGTGTGCAGGCAACCTTGTAGTCTTCCAGATTGAATTTTTTCATCATGTGGCCAACATACTTTTCTTGATTTAGAAAAATGTGATTACTGGTTTACTTGACTTGTAAGCCTAAGAAATAAGTAAGCTCCCCCATCATGCTCATTTCAAATTCAGTCTGCATGGAATGAACAAAGGAATCTCGAAGACTATCAGAGGTATAACAAAAAACAATATCATCTACATATATATGTGCTACCAATAAATGGTTGTTGGTACGTTGTACAAACAACGTTTTATCAACTGTACCCCGTACATAACCTCTATCCAAAAGATATGTAGACAAGCATTCATTCCAGGCTCGAAGGGCCTGCTTCCTTAATGTATCCATTCAAAAATGCAGTCTTAATATCTATTTGATACACTTTACAATCAAGGGAGCAAGAGATAGCTAAAAGTAACCTGACAGCCTCGATGCGAGCAACAGGAGCAAAGGTGTCATCATAGTCTAAACCTTGAATTTGAATGAACCCTTGTGCAACAAGGCGGGCCTTGTTTCGAATGATGGTACCATGTTCATCAGTTTTGTTTCGAAATACCCATTTCGTACCGATCACATTCACTCCAGGTGGTTGTTCCACCAACTCCCAAACATCATTACGCTTGAACTGAAGAAGTTCATCCTGCATTGCAGCTATCCAAAACTCATCTTGCAAAGCTTCATTAGCATTCTTAGGTTCAATGGGAGATACAAAGCAACTCATAACATTAAAGCAAATAGTAGCAAGTCAGACATGTTAAGTTGATGACCTCGAGTCTGTCTAGCAGCATTAGGATCACCAATGATATCGTCCTGAGAATGATATAGTAGTTCGAGGACCACGTTTAGGGCCTCTTCTATTAAGAGATTCCTGGGCAGGTGGTGGTTCGTCCATTGTATCAACAATCGGATCAGCTTCTTCAGTGCCAGAGACTACAATATGTAACACCCCGGATTTGATAACCCAGGCCGGGATTTCACCGCCACACCTCCCTAGCAAGACACGGATTCTCCGAGCTTGCTAAAGAGATGCAAGGCTATAGGTATTGCAAAGAGTTTTAAAACAAGTCCGGAATTTATTTAAAAATAATAATAAGTCTCATCCACGCATAATAGTGATAATAATAAGTAGCAGCGGAAATAATGTAAATGAGGCCGACATGGCCAAAACTCGGGTTATACAGGCCCGATAAGCAGTATCATAAAAACGACAATATAAATGTTTAAACGTGTCCCCCATATGCACATGCTATGCATTTTCTCCGTACTCTGAAAGAAAAAGGAAAACAACAATTTTATCAGTATTATAAAATATTGAATAAGTCGATCCTAACATAGCAATAAAGGGGTTTAATTAAATAATTAAATTTTACTCCTAGGCATGCATACAAAAATATTCCATTTACTAATTTAAAAATAAATAATTTAATTGTATACTTGAACATGCATTAAATTCATAAATAATAATTTAAGATGTTATAAAATTTAAGACATAAATTTAAATGCAAAATTTAAAGACAAGAATAAATAAATAAATACGTAAAAGTAGAAAGTCTTTTAATTTTCCCCGTTACGTCACCATTTCTAAATATTTAGTGTAGCCGGTCATCCGGCGGCCGCAGCCGTTTCGTAAGTTTCTTGTGTAGCCGGTCAGCCGGCGGCCGCAGCCGTATCTGCCATACCCAAAACACTCTGGAGCCTCGGGAAATCCATACGGATAATCCCGAGAGTGTAGGCCATGTATCTCATGCCGTTTTGGCGTAGTATTTCATTTGAATTCTCTCGTCCATTATAGGCCCGAAGAGAAAGGCTAGAGGGGCACCCTGCAGAGCACTCACCCTCCACCAAAGTATCTCATATTGTTTCGATTTATTGTAAAGGGATTTTTCAAAAATATAGATTTATCGTATTTCAAGGTTTCGACCGTTGGTTTCGAAATTTCAAAATCTCTTCGATTTAAAATCGTTTGGCGTCACAGTTTACGCCTTTTTAGTTTAAAAATTCGTTCCAACTCCGAATAATCTGAAATTTTCACAGTATGTCAGAAATACCCTACCAAACAACTTTTGTGTTTTAACAATTTCGAAATAAGTTGAGGAAACATGTCAAAAATCGAGTTTATTGCACAACATATACAGTGTCAGGTTTCAGTTTTACCACAGTTCAGAAAATCGACATTTTGACATACCAAACTGAATCCAAAAATTCTGAAATTTTATACACACATACTACAAATGATTATCTACAACTTTCATTTAGTTTGCAAAGATCAATTCGGAGTAGAAAATATAGAAACATGCTCATCAAGTTCGTACATGTACACTATCAGTTTTCGAAAAAGTTTTAACAAGGCAGTTTATGTTCGGAGCGATTTAGGGCAGTAAACATTGATGAAAATCTCTGAAATTTTTACAGAACATAGTTTGATGTGTTAGGATCAAACGTCTAGTTTTGAATTTTTCGGTTTGACTTCTCAAAATAGGGTTTTTAATCGGATTTAAAAAATTGCGCATGTTGGGTTTTTAAGTTCGATTTTTACGTTTCGTTACAAACACACTAAATCGGACGCCCCTAAGCCATCGGTATTGATATGAAAGGCATCAACTTACAGTAATAGAGTGTTTGGTTGTCCTAGGGTCGCTCGGTTCGTTCAAAGTCACCACGAACGGATCCACGCACACGTTCTCCTTCTCCTTCGGCCACGAACGTGTTTGCAAGTCAAAGGTTCGAAAGTTAGATTGAGGATTTGAGATTTAAAAACGAGATGGGAACTTAGTAAAGTCCTTACCAGTGATACAAGGACTGTAAATCGATGATCTACACTCTTCCTTGATCGTCGTCGGTTGCCGGAAACTCGACGGAAGGTCGCCGGAAAGTCGTCGGGAAGGTGTTTTGGCTTAGGAGGGTTTTGAGAGTGAATGGAAGGCTGTTGACTGATGAAAAGGTGGGGGAGGCAACCCTAATTTGTCCCTAAAAGCCTTCCCTCGTCAAAAATTACTTGCCTAAGTCGGGAGTCGTAATTATGGTAAGAAATCGCCGAAATCGCGTGAATTGCCAAATTCTGTGGTTCCACGCGGGGTTGGTGCGGTGAAAGGGGAAACCCCGCGCGGCCAGCGCGCGGCACCAGTTTGGACTGCGGTCCGGGCCGGTCCGTGCAATCCGTCGGGTCTTTTCCTCCTCTCTTTCAGACTTCTATCCTTCCACATTTTCGGGTTCGATTTTCCGGGTCATTCTCGGGTTATGATTCTCATCCTAAATTTATTTCGACTTAAATTGATTTCATGTTTGAAATCTTAAGTCCGTCGGTTTCGGGTTCGTCGGCTTCCAAATCGTCGTCTTTTGACTTCCATGCATTTCCGATTTTACGGGTTCTCGGGACAAAACCTCTTTGCTCATCGGATTAAATTCTATTTTATATCCTAAAATTACGGATATTACAGTCTACCCTCCTTAAGAAACAA
Source organism: Hygrophila difformis (assembly GCA_030278955.1). NCBI lineage: Eukaryota > Viridiplantae > Streptophyta > Magnoliopsida > Lamiales > Acanthaceae > Hygrophila > Hygrophila difformis. Next base: position 41,383,032 of record JAOANR010000007.1, on the reverse strand, counting down.
CTTCGTCCTCGAAGTTATGCTTTATCATCTCGCGAGTGCGGGAATTGTTTGATCGAGTGATCGTATTATTGTGTGTTGTTGTTTATTATTATTTGACTAAACCCAGAATTGAGAATTCCAAGTTGCCTACGTACCCCGTGAAGGGATCAAGTCATTACGTTGTTCAAAACAATTTGAATTTGTTTATTTGAGGTACAAAATATTCAGACAAAAATATCTGGAAATATTCGGGCCGTTACATCCTCCCCCTCTTAAGACTACAATTATGTCCCCATAACTGTGGTTGCATCATTTTGAAAAAGGGTCGGGTAACGCACCTTCATATCCGCCTCTAATTCCCACGTTGCCGTCTCGGCTTCGTGGTTAGACCAAAGAACCTTGACCATTCTCACGGTCTTGTTTCTTGTTACTCTCTCCTTCACGTCAAGTATTCGTACTGGAATTTCCTCGTAGCTCAAGTCATCATCCAATTCAATCTCCTCCAGTTGGAGTACATGGGTCGGATCGTGTACATACTTTTCAATTGTGAGACATGGAACACATCATGGACACGAGCAAATTGTGGCGGCAATGCTAGCCGATATGCTAGGTTTCCCACTCTTTCTAGGATCTCATACGATCCTAAGTATCGTGGACTCAATTTCCCTCTCTTGCCGAAGCGCATCACACCCTTCATTGGTTATACCTTCAGCATAACTTTATCACCGATTTGAAATTCCAAGTCTTGCCGTCTCACGTCGGCATAGCTCTTTTGCCGGTCCTGAGCGGCTCTCATCTTTCCTTGGATTATCTTGATTTGTTGAGCCATGTCCTCAAAAAGTTGCGGTCCAACTTCCATAGTCCTATTGTTCTCTTCCTAGCTCAATGGGCTTCGGCACTTGCGCCCATATAGTGCCTCGAAAGGTGCCATGCCGATGCTAGCATGGTAACTATTGTTGTAGGAAAACTCGATCAAAGGTAAATGGTTTTCCCAACTTCCCTTAAACTCTAGGACACATGCCCTAAGCATGTCGTCCAATGTTTGGATCGTTCTTTCTGTTTGTCCATCCGTCATGGGGTGGAACGCGGTACTCATCTTTATTTTCGTACCGAGGGCTTCTTGCAGTTTTGTCCAAAAATGAGAGACAAATCTATTGTCTCTATCCGAGATGATGTCATGTGGTACTCCATGCCAGCGTACCACATTGTCGACATACGCCTTTGCCAATTGGTCCATTGATTAAGTGTCCTTCATTGGTATGAATATGGCAACTTTCGTCAACCTATTCACGATCACCCAGATTTTATTCATCCCTTTCGGTGATCGCGGTAATCCCGAAATGAAATCCATCGAAATGCTATCCCATTTCCAACTCGGGATTTCCAATGGTTGCATTAGTCCTAGGGGTTTTTGACGTACTGCCTTGATCTTCTGGCAGGTGAGGCATCTTGCCACAAACTCGGCTACCTCTCTTTTCATGTTCGGCCACCAATAGTTCTTCTTTAAGTCCTTGTACAGTTTATCGCCTCCGGGATGAACCGAGTATGGAGTATTATGGCCTTCCTCCATTACTTTTTGCTTCAGGTCGTCGCATTTTCGTGGTATACACCATCTTCCCTTGAAGCGGATGCTTCCGTCTGATGAGTGATTTTGTAATACCCCGTAAGAATGCATAAGCATTTAATTCGAAACTCGAATATTTTGTATCCCAAATAAATTTTTGAACTACGTAATGACTTGATCCCTTCACAGGGTACGTAGGCAACTTGGAAATTTCAATTCTGGGTTCAGTCAAACAATAATCAACAATCGAACAATAATTCAATAACACAATATCGCAAATAGTAAACAAAAAGGACCATAACTATTAGCGCGAGAAAAGCCGAAGCACAACTTCGAGGACGAAGTTGATTTCTAAGGGGGAGAGGATGTAACACCCGAGAAATTTAATTCACATTCAAAGGAATGGAATTAATTTCTTGTGAAAGACGTTTATCCTTAAGGAAAGTAGATGGAGATACCCCAACATTAAATTGAGCCCAAAAGAAAGTGAGGGCGCAACTTCGGGGACGAAGTTGATTCTTAAGGGGGGGTAGGATGTAATACCCCGAATTTTTATCAACGCCCAAAGGAATAAAATTTATTCCGATCAATGTTGAAATATTTCCGAGAAGAAGAAAATAATTTATCACAATAAATTATTGCTCGGATAAGAAACGCCGATAGATTTAAATTCAAAATGGAATAAAAGAGGGAAAGGAAGCCCGAAGACATTCCATGAATTGAGTCAAAATAATTGGAATTAAATTTAATAAGGAAAAGAATTTTAATTCCAAGGACCCGTGAAGTCGGAAGAAATTTAATGAAACAAGTTATTGCACGGGAATCAAAAGACGACGAATTGGAAGCCGACGAACCCGAGACCGACGGACTTAAGATCTCGAACGTGAAATTCATTTGAGTCAAGATAAACTTAAGATAAGAATTTATGACCCGAGGATGACCCGAAAAATCAAGCCCGAAAACGTAGGAGGACAGAAGTCCGAAAGAGAGGAGGAAAAGCACGACGGATCGCACGACCCCGCCCGGACCGAAGTCCAGGCGAGAGTGGCGCGCACCCGGCGCGGGTTTTGGCTAAAAACCGCCCCAACCCCGCGCCGCCATGACAGCATCAGCGTTTGTCGCGTTTTGGCGACTTTCTCGCCAATTTTCGGGGCCCAAGGTTGGGAATCCGATCTATCACGGGTGTGGCATCTTTTTGGACGTTATGTAATCAATCCCATGCCCATTATCAGCCATTCTCATCAAAGTTTATCCCAAAAACTCTCCCAAAACTCTCCCTAAGCCAAACACTCTTCCGGTGACTTTCCGACGACTTTCCGGCAACCAAATCCGACCGAGGAAGTGTGTAGATCAAGGATTGCAGGCTTTGGATTGTTGGTAAGATGTTAATCAAGTTTCCATATGGTTTTAAGATCATAACCATCATCCTAACTTACGAATCTTCATATTCAAACACAAATCGGAGCCAATGGAGGAATAAATCGGGTGGAAGAGATTCGTTCGCGACATCCCGTGGATTCCGGACGACCCCTTGACTTCCTAGACATCATCCCCACTGTAAGTTAACCTTACTATGGTTTTGGGTGACTTAAAATGCAACCAAACATAGAGATTCAACTCAAGAAAATTTATAAAAATCTGTCAACAAGAGAAACCCTCAACGCAGCGTTTTCGTATGAATTTTTCGAACCTCTAAAGCTGCTCAAACAAAAAAACTCAAAACATGAAAAGTGTTCCTAAGACTTAGATCTAGCTTCTGTAAAAATTTTAGAATTTTTCATGATGTTTTGAAACCTGAAACCGACCCAAAACCGAAGAGTATCAAATCTGGATCTTAGAATCCTTGACAGAATTTTCGTTCGAACTTGTTGGTTATTTTTACCTTAGATCTAGACCGATCTAGGATTGGAGTTGAACATAAGAATTGTAGATCTATGAGTTTGGAATATTACTGTAAGTTTTTAGAATTTTTCATTGAGATTTGAACCTCCAAACTTGAGCCGATCCGATCTGCGTTAGTATCGAAATCAAGAATCTTGACAGATTTCATAATCAAACTCGACGAGCAAAACTCTTACTTCGAGTGTTCAAACCTGAAAACTCAAAACTAAGATTTTGATCCAAAGATCATAAGCTATATTGTGTAAAAATTTCAAAGATTTTCATCAAGTTTTGATACCCCAAATCGTATCGAACATATTCTGCGTTTTTAAGAATTGTCAAAGGATGACAGATTTCATAGCCGATCTTGATGAGCTTATTCCTATCATTTATAGTCCGAACCAATCTTTGAGTTCTAAACAAAAGTTGTTGGAAATCAAGTCTAGTATGTGCCTGTAAAATTTCAGAATTTTTGAAGTCCATTTGATATGTCAAAAAGTCAAATCTTTGAAAGGTGTCAAACCTGAATCCTGACAGCATACTATTTGAGTAGAAAACTTGATTTTTGACATGCTTCCCATCGTTTTTCCGAAAAACTTAAAACACGAAAGTTGTTCGTTGGGATGTTTTTGAGATGCTGTACAAATTTCAAATCAATCGCCTAAGAAATGGATTTTTAAACCAAAAAGGCGCAAACTGTGACATCGATCGATTTTTGAAATCTTTTAAACAACGATCGAGACGTTGGAATTACGATAAAGCTATATTTTTGAAAAATCCCGTTACACCAAATAAAAACATTTTCTGTAAAAGAATTCTTTTGAAACATTGGGGACTTGTGACCAAGTTTGATATTATCAATATGATTCATGCGGGTTTGATTCCCTATGATGTATTTGAGTTCTTGCGGGTTAGATTCCCCAAGGGCGATTGTATGTTTTCCTGCGGGTTAGATTCCCCAGGATGTATTGAGTTCTTGCGGGTTAGATTCCCCAAGGGCGATGGTATGATTTCCTGCGAAAAATATTGGTTATGAGGATTGCGGTCACAATAGCCCTGGTGAATGGTGAACTATAAAAGAAACGAAAAATATTTTGAGAAGTGATATTTTTGAAATTGGCTGAGGCCGCCGGATCACCGGCTAAATGATACTTTTGAAATTGGCTGCGGCCGCCGGATCACCGGCTAAATGATATATTGTTGAGATGATGGCGTAACGGGAAATATATTAAAAAGCTCAGATTTTATGAAATTGGCTGCGGCCGCCGGATTGCCGGCTAAATTAAATATTGTTGAAATGTTTTTATTAAATTTAATTAAAGGCTTTGAAACCCCTAACCCATGCTATGTGTTAACTTACTCAGCGCGTTTTTGCTGACCCAAACCATATATCTCCTTTTTCTTACAGAGTACGAAGAATATGCATCGTCATATGCATACATGGGAACACTAGGGGAAATCTTTATTTTAAATCCCTGCATTTAATTACGACTTGCATGAACGGGCCTGTTTAACCCGTGTTTTGGCCATGTTGGCCCTATATTTAAATTCCGCTGCAACTTTGATGTATTATCTTTAAATTATATATGAATGGGCTGTTTGAATATTTTTAAATTCTGAAAAACCATAGCCTTGCATCTCTTTAGTGAGCTCGGAGAAACCGTGTCTTGCTAGGGAGGTGTGGCGGTGGCATCCCGGCCTGGGTTACCAAAACCGGGGTGTTACAATGTGGTATCAGAGCCCAGACTATTTTAAAGCTATTTATTTTAAAGAAAATATCTGATACCAATGTGGTATCAGAGCCCGGAATATTTTAAAACTACTATTTTATAGAGCCCGGAATATTTTTAAACTATTATTTTTAAGTATTATTATTTTAAAGTTATTATTTCTAAACTAGTAATATATTTTAAAGAGCCCAATTATTATTTTGAAGTTAAAGCCCAAATTTTTAGCCCAAAAATTTTTTTTAGAAGCCCAAGAAATTATTTTGGCCCAATAACCTTGTTTTTATTTAAAGCCCAAATAATTTATTTCTTTCGGCCCAATATAGTGGCCCAAACCTTTTATCCTTATTTTAATCTATCCATGGAATAAATTTATTTTTTTAAAACCCATGGATAAATAAATGCATGCATAAAATTTTTTTTTATTGGGGGGACACATATACATATGCATACATAAATATTTACACTAACCCTTTTCATGCGAATTATCGGTAATAAGAAACACTCCTACCTTAGAACTTGACATGATCTTGACTTAGGAGCGCTTGCTAAAGACTAACTTTGCCTTAGTCCTAGATCTTGATCACTTAGAAACTCATCTTCGCGTGCTTCTATAACAGAAAATGGCACCTAGAAGGAAACTGAGGAAGGTAAGCCCAAACGGCACTGACACTAATCTCCCAAACGCACCTAACAACAATAAGATTCCTCCGAACGTAGGAGATCGAACGCCTCCTATTCCCAACAACATGGATGAACGTTTAAGGACGGTAGAAGAAGTACTCGTAGCATTAGGCAATGCCGAGGTGCATAGGGCACAAGCGGCAATACCTCCGCCAGTAGCCCGAGTCAACTACTTGGCATTGGTAAACCCCTACAACCCACCCCATTATGACGGGCAAGAGGATCCGGCCAAGTTGGAGGGTTGGATCCGTACCTTTGACAAACTCTTGGACGCTATCAAATGCCCCGACGAGGAGAAGATACATGTAGCGACCTACTACTTAGGAGGCGAAGCCGATGAGTGGTGGCAAAACCTTCAAACGAATTCAGAGGAAGATGAAGAATCCTACACCTGGGAAGGACTTAAGGAAGCCTTGAGAGAAAGATTCTACCCACTGAGCACCAAGACCGCAAAGTACGAGGAATTCATCAACCTCAGACAAGGAGCGCAAACAGTACAAGAGTACTACACCAAATTCAAGGAATTGGTGCGATTCGCTACAAGGATAGTACCAACTGACTCTGACAAGGCTCAGAAATTCGAGATGGGTCTGAACCTTAGTATCCGGGAGATACTTGCAGTAGGACAATTCACAAACCTGCAGACGGTTTACGATCGAGCTGTAGCAATTGACCGAGTCCAGCAACTGAAGCGTAAAGAAACCGGTGAGTCGAGCAAGGACTCGCAAGAGTTTGAGAAAAAGAATCGAAACATTAGCAATGGCAATTTTAAGGAGAATAAGAATAAAGGTTTCAATTATGGGAGAAACGGCATACGTCATACAGTCATACCACGTTGCTCGCAGTGCCACCAAGCCCATCTGGTGCGCGAATGCCCAAGGCGCGGAACTTGTTATAGATGTGGAGGGGAAGACCACATGATTAGAGAATGCAATGTTCGTGAAGAGATGATTGAGAAAAGGCTGGATCTGGTAGACCCTCAACAAGGGAATCAAGGAAGAGCCATGGGATGATTGAACGACATTGATCAAGCTGACTTACCAGCTCATTGAGGAAGGATCATAGGCGATGATACTCGAACCTTCGTGGGAATAATGCATAGGCAGTTATGGGGACATAACTGTAATCTTAAGGAGGGGAGGATGTAATACCCCGTAAGAATGCATAAGCATTTAATTCGAAACTCGAATATTTTGTATCCCAAATAAATTTTTGAACTACGTAATGACTTGATCCCTTCACAGGGTACGTAGGCAACTTGGAAATTTCAATTCTGGGTTCAGTCAAACAATAATCAACAATCGAACAATAATTCAATAACACAATATCGCAAATAGTAAACAAAAAGGACCATAACTATTAGCGCGAGAAAAGCCGAAGCACAACTTCGAGGACGAAGTTGATTTCTAAGGGGGAGAGGATGTAACACCCGAGAAATTTAATTCACATTCAAAGGAATGGAATTAATTTCTTGTGAAAGACGTTTATCCTTAAGGAAAGTAGATGGAGATACCCCAACATTAAATTGAGCCCAAAAGAAAGTGAGGGCGCAACTTCGGGGACGAAGTTGATTCTTAAGGGGGGGTAGGATGTAATACCCCGAATTTTTATCAACGCCCAAAGGAATAAAATTTATTCCGATCAATGTTGAAATATTTCCGAGAAGAAGAAAATAATTTATCACAATAAATTATTGCTCGGATAAGAAACGCCGATAGATTTAAATTCAAAATGGAATAAAAGAGGGAAAGGAAGCCCGAAGACATTCCATGAATTGAGTCAAAATAATTGGAATTAAATTTAATAAGGAAAAGAATTTTAATTCCAAGGACCCGTGAAGTCGGAAGAAATTTAATGAAACAAGTTATTGCACGGGAATCAAAAGACGACGAATTGGAAGCCGACGAACCCGAGACCGACGGACTTAAGATCTCGAACGTGAAATTCATTTGAGTCAAGATAAACTTAAGATAAGAATTTATGACCCGAGGATGACCCGAAAAATCAAGCCCGAAAACGTAGGAGGACAGAAGTCCGAAAGAGAGGAGGAAAAGCACGACGGATCGCACGACCCCGCCCGGACCGAAGTCCAGGCGAGAGTGGCGCGCACCCGGCGCGGGTTTTGGCTAAAAACCGCCCCAACCCCGCGCCGCCATGACAACATCAGCGTTTGTCGCGTTTTGGCGACTTTCTCGCCAATTTTCGGGGCCCAAGGTTGGGAATCCGATCTATCACGGGTGTGGCATCTTTTTGGACGTTATGTAATCAATCCCATGTCCATTATCAGCCATTCTCATCAAAGTTTATCCCAAAAACTCTCCCAAAACTCTCCCTAAGCCAAACACTCCTCCGGCGACTTTCCGACGACTTTCCGGCAACCAAATCCGACCGAGGAAGTGTGTAGATCAAGGATTGCAGGCTTTGGATTGTTGGTAAGATGTTAATCAAGTTTCCATATGGTTTTAAGATCATAACCATCATCCTAACTTACGAATCTTCATATTCAAACACAAATCGGAGCCAATGGAGGAATAAATCGGGTGGAAGAGATTCGTTCGCGACATCCCGTGGATTCCGGACGACCCCTTGACTTCCTAGACATCATCCCCACTGTAAGTTAACCTTACTATGGTTTTGGGTGACTTAAAATGCAACCAAACATAGAGATTCAACTCAAGAAAATTTATAAAAATCTGTCAACAAGAGAAACCCTCAACGCAGCGTTTTCGTATGAATTTTTCGAACCTCTAAAGCTGCTCAAACAAAAAAACTCAAAACATGAAAAGTGTTCCTAAGACTTAGATCTAGCTTCTGTAAAAATTTTAGAATTTTTCATGATGTTTTGAAACCTGAAACCGACCCAAAACCGAAGAGTATCAAATCTGGATCTTAGAATCCTTGACAGAATTTTCGTTCGAACTTGTTGGTTATTTTTACCTTAGATCTAGACCGATCTAGGATTGGAGTTGAACATAAGAATTGTAGATCTATGAGTTTGGAATATTACTGTAAGTTTTTAGAATTTTTCATTGAGATTTGAACCTCCAAACTCGAGCCGATCCGATCTGCGTTAGTACCGAAATCAAGAATCTTGACAGATTTCATAATCAAACTCGACGAGCAAAACTCTTACTTCGAGTGTTCAAACCTGAAAACTCAAAACTAAGATTTTGATCCAAAGATCATAAGCTATATTGTGTAAAAATTTCAAAGATTTTCATCAAGTTTTGATACCCCAAATCGTATCGAACATATTCTGCGTTTTTAAGAATTGTCAAAGGATGACAGATTTCATAGCCGATCTTGATGAGCTTATTCCTATCATTTATAGTCCGAACCAATCTTTGAGTTCTAAACAAAAGTTGTTGGAAATCAAGTCTAGTATGTGCCTGTAAAATTTCAGAATTTTTGAAGTCCATTTGATATGTCAAAAAGTCAAATCTTTGAAAGGTGTCAAACCTGAATCCTGACAGCATACTATTTGAGTAGAAAACTTGATTTTTGACATGCTTCCCATCGTTTTTCCGAAAAACTTAAAACACGAAAGTTGTTCGTTGGGATGTTTTTGAGATGCTGTACAAATTTCAAATCAATCGCCTAAGAAATGGATTTTTAAACCAAAAAGGCGCAAACTGTGACATCGATCGATTTTTGAAATCTTTTAAACAACGATCGAGACGTTGGAATTACGATAAAGCTATATTTTTGAAAAATCCCGTTACACCAAATAAAAACATTTTCTGTAAAAGAATTCTTTTGAAACATTGGGGACTTGTGACCAAGTTTGATATTATCAATATGATTCATGCGGGTTTGATTCCCTATGATGTATTTGAGTTCTTGCGGGTTAGATTCCCCAAGGGCGATTGTATGTTTTCCTGCGGGTTAGATTCCCCAGGATGTATTGAGTTCTTGCGGGTTAGATTCCCCAAGGGCGATGGTATGATTTCCTGCGAAAAATATTGGTTATGAGGATTGCGGTCACAATAGCCCTGGTGAATGGTGAACTATAAAAGAAACGAAAAATATTTTGAGAAGTGATATTTTTGAAATTGGCTGAGGCCGCCGGATCACCGGCTAAATGATACTTTTGAAATTGGCTGCGGCCGCCGGATCACCGGCTAAATGATATATTGTTGAGATGATGGCGTAACGGGAAATATATTAAAAAGCTCAGATTTTATGAAATTGGCTGCGGCCGCCGGATTGCCGGCTAAATTAAATATTGTTGAAATGTTTTTATTAAATTTAATTAAAGGCTTTGAAACCCCTAACCCATGCTATGTGTTAACTTACTCAGCGCGTTTTTGCTGACCCAAACCATATATCTCCTTTTTCTTACAGAGTACGAAGAATATGCATCGTCATATGCATACATGGGAACACTAGGGGAAATCTTTATTTTAAATCCCTGCATTTAATTACGACTTGCATGAACGGGCCTGTTTAACCCGTGTTTTGGCCATGTTGGCCCTATATTTAAATTCCGCTGCAACTTTGATGTATTATCTTTAAATTATATATGAATGGGCTGTTTGAATATTTTTAAATTCTGAAAAACCATAGCCTTGCATCTCTTTAGTGAGCTCGGAGAAACCGTGTCTTGCTAGGGAGGTGTGGCGGTGGCATCCCGGCCTGGGTTACCAAAACCGGGGTGTTACAGATTTTCACTACTCATATTTTACCACAAGCGGATGGTTGTCATCAAGTAATAAAAACCGGTGAATACCGGGTCGAACCCAAGGGAATTCAGAATATTAATTCATTCTGGAGAAAACTTAGTCATTTTAAGTTCATTAATAATATATATTATATTTTGAAAAGAGTTTGTTTAATTCTAATGGTGATTAAATTAAAAACGGTGGCATTAAATTTAAAATAAAGCAAGTTAAAAATAAAATATAATAAAAAAATATATATATATATGCTTGTAATATTTTAGAACTTGTCATCTTTATATAGAAGCGAAATTGCATAATGAAGCATTTCCCAATATCTAAAAAGATCAATTTCAGCAGATTTAATTATTTTATAAAGATTAAATATATGCCAATTTCCTAATTTTCATAATTTGTAGAACCAGGCTTCATGGAAGCAAATTAAACTATCTAACATTCTGCAATCATCAGTCTAGGCATAAATTTGAGTCTTTCCCAAGCATACAAATTTTCCTATTGTGATTTTTTGAGGAATAAGATTTTATTGCCTTATAAAAGGACAAAATGTCCAACCACACAATAGAGCCACTACCACCAGTCACCACAAGCACGTAGGCGGTAGTACAACATCAATACAACAGCAACATGAAAGAAGGACAACCCCCTAAGGAAAAGTACACAGCAACAGGAAGAATATTTCCACCACATGAAGCATCAGGAAGCAGCAGCAGGAAGCAGCAGTACGGTAAAATGAAGAACTGGAAAAAATATTTCCACCACATGAAGCATCAAGAAGCAGCAACAGAACCCTTTCGTGATGAAGTTTAGCATCTTGGAGCATGTCTTTATGAACCAGTAAGGAATCATCGAAGCATCTAGCACAGAATCCACCAGAGCTCCGGTTTTTACATCAAGCCATAAACGGATGGGCCCTTCTCGAGTGGTAAGCCAAGTCTCCAACCCAAAAACTTGCTTCACAACATCACCCTCCCTAGCAAATCATATCCAGAACAATGCATAGAAATAGGGGGACAAGAAAAGGGAAGAGCAGAATAGGGTTAAAGGAAGGTTAGAATGAGATGTTGGCCAGAGAGATAGAGTGGTGACATGCAAGAACAAGATAGCTCCCGACCCCAATTCCAAAGAAAACCAATGGGACTCCAAAAAACCCTAGACCCCAAAACCAATGGGACTCTAAAAAAACCATATCTCCCCTCTCAGAATCATCAAGTCAACTAGCGTATAAGGTTAATATATCCCCTTTATTACCAAAACCGATCTACAATCCGACAAACACATATGTATAAGAATAACATACACAATATATATGTAGATTATTTATTTTTATTTTTTTTCTCAAATCTTCTCTCTCTTTTTTTTTTCCTTTTTTCTTCCCTTCTTTTTTTTTTTTTTACCGCATCCAGTAAACATATGGGCACACTGCAATAACCAATCATTCCAATATCAAGCATTGAAACATTACTATAACCACTCACTTTCAAAATTGGAACCAGGCTAAATCCCACTCACTCATACGCCTATCACCACCCAACGTGTCCCAACGTTTAACCAGACACCACCCAAAAACATGATGAGCATATATGTCTACGACAAAAGGGGTTTAAAGGTAAAAGTAAAATATAGAGAAGGGAAAAGTAATTGGGATTAGAGATTTGATATTACTGTCCCCACAAGTTCAATGCATTGCCAAGGATAGATGCCTGTGAGACATGTATTGTGAAGCAAATTCTGAGATATCGAAGTGGACACAACATATTCGCTCAATAGATAAAGTTTAAAGATTAGATCGCTCAATAGATAAACATATTCGCAATTGTTGTTTGGCTTGAAACTTTTCCGATCAAGAGATCCTCAAACCTTCCAGGTGGTTATGTCTCCAATCACGTTAGTAGGCCGGTCATCCCTGATCTTTGGATTTTGTCGACCTGTTCAATGGTAACCTCGTTTCCTATTATTTCCGCCGTAGGACCAATTCATCGCTACTACTTATCATGACTCCACTTCCTCAATCCTTGTGCAACATGCTTCCCAAAGGATAACCAAGCATCCTCCAAGTTGGTTCAAGCAGTCTCCAAAAAATACTCGGTGCCCAGACATCAAAAGATCAAAGCCACCCCTCTATCTTTTCTTCTCCTCCAACCCCGCATCTCGCCCCTAGATCCGCACGATCATTTCTTTCCCTAAAAACATGCCGCACTGTGACTTTACCCCCACAATTGAAAATTGCCATGATTTTTTTTTTTTTTTGCCATGTTTTCTAGCATTTAACAACACTCCCAAACACTCTACTCAAACTATGACTCTCCACCCACCCATCCCAGCCCTATGACCCGACACAACACAACACAAGACGCGCCAGAGAAGTGACCAGACAGGAACACGGTACAGACAAGAATGAAGATATAACAAAGGTGACAAAACCAGTTAGACATGAGTTTGCAACACAAACAAGACCATAGACAATGCGTTACATACACAACACGACTCAACAAAGACGAGGAAAATCTTACATGCCTCAAGACTCAATAAACCAGAAAAGACACTGATGGGTGATTTTCACCACTCATATTTTACCACAAGCGGATGGTTGTCATCAAGTAATAAAAACCGGTGAATACCGGGTCGAACCCAAGGGAATTCAGAATATTATTTCATTCTGGAGAATATTTTAATTGTTTTAAGTTTATATTATATATTTTATATTTTGAAAAGGATTTGTTTAATTCTAATGGTGATTAAATTTAAAAACAGTGACATCAAATTAAAATAAAGCAAATTAAAATTTTAATTGATAAAAATACTAATGGGAGTTGTTTGTAATATTTTAAAAATTGCCATCTTTATTATAAAATAGAAATTGTATAATAATTTGACATTTCCCAATGTTCTAAAAATCAATTTCTTAATTTCAAATATTTTTATAAAGATTAAAAATATAATAATCTACTAAAATTCCAAATTATGCTTAAACGGACTTCATGGAAGCTGATTAGATTATCTAACATTTTGCAATCATTATTCTAGGCCTAAATTTGAGTCTTTTCCAAGCATACAAATTTTCCTATAGCAATTAATAGGCACTTTTCATTTCCCAAATCATTGTGCACATGCTAGAATCTATTTTTAATGTAATTTATTCCCAATTCCGGTACTAAAATATTAATTCTACTTTTTATCTCCCGATTTAGCAAAGCAGAATTTATGGAATTAGATTCTAACATTCAAATTATGCTAAACAGTGTAAATAATCTAATAATTATGGTAAAATAATAATAAAACATAGTAAACTGGATTTAATTAATAATATTAAAATGCAGACAGATTAGAATTAATGCCAGATTACTAAAAATAGACAATTTATGTTTGATCGATCAGTCAGGTTTTTAGCAGATTAATATTCTAAATCACAGATTTGATAAAACACAAAAGATCGATCAATTCAGTAATGTCTAACATATAATCCTAATACAGATTTTAGCAGAATAGCAGATTTATCCATCTTAATCGATTAAAAATCAGATTACACCTAAACATGAGATTTTCACTTCTAAGATCAGGCAAAAATGGCGCTTAAACCAAATTAGACAGATTTTAATATAATGGCAGATTAATCGATCAATTTAGATTAAACAAATAAAATAGCAGATTCAAAGTTTTCATCCAATCTTCATAATCGATCAAATTTTGGTAGCCAATACATGATTCTAATCCACATTCTAACAATCAAAGCAAATTAATCCAGATTACAGAATTAAACATCGACATATTATTGCTTCCATAAAAGATAGGTTCGTACTTCAAAGTGATTCTGAACTCCCGTTCTAGAACACTTCTAACACGAACAATACAGAAATCCGTCTACAAATTAAGAACATGATAGCAGATTACTTTTAGAGGCAATTTCAATTCATTACAATGCAAGAAAAAGAAAGGCAACACCTAGAATAGGAAGAACACGCCCAGAACAGCGTCCTTGATGCATTCCTCCGGCATGATTTTGTGTTTCTGGCCTTCTTCTCCCATTAGCAGATGTTTACAGAGTATTCTTGTTCGAAAAATATGAGTCTGATCTCGAAAAATGAAGAAAAACGGTGTTTAAAACCGAGTTCGGGCGGTTAAGAAACTGCTCAACCGCGACGTCGGCGCATAAAATGGCGCTCGGAGAGGGTTTTAGGCGCCACCGAGTAGAACTGGCGCATACGCTGATTTTCCGAATTTTCCAAAACGGCGCAAAAAGTGGCGCTCCAAGGTGGTTTCAGGCGCCGCCAAGAAGAAGCGGTGCATTCTGACAATTTCCTAAAATTTGACAATCGGCGCAAAAAGTGGCGCTGGAATGGCATTTTATGCGCCGCCAAGAAGAAATGGCGCATCCTGAAGCTTTTTCCATCCGAAATTTCTCCAAGTGTTGAAGTGGCGCATAAAATGGCGCTGGAGAGCATTTTTATGCGCCGCCATGCTGATGTGGCGCATTCTGGAGCCTTCCAGTGTTGAAAATTCCGAATTTTGCATCCTTTGACCTCCGAACATCTTCTTTCTTCATTTTAATGCCTGAAACATCATTGCAATGTCTTAGAATTGCCAAAGTCTTATTAAAAAGCATAAAACAAGGTAAATTGAGCTCAAATAAGCTCAAATTAAGCAGTCTTATTAATATTTACAAAACACATGAAATGTACACTAAAAAGCAGTAAAATAGGATCTCATACATGCAATTTAGGTTCTTTTTATCATAATTTAAGCTTATTTAAATGTGGTTTCTCAGGGTGCATCAACATCCTCACACTTAAATATTGCTCGTCCCTTGAGCAATGAGATCAATTAGCACATCAACTTGCCAATCAAGATAATAAAGATAAAGTCTTTATAGTTCTGCCAAATCATAGATTTCAACAATAAAATGAGATAAGAGGGTTCAAAGTTTAATGTACTAGAACTAGACAAATTGGTATGCATCAGCTATTAGAACCAGATATCCAAAGCACTTACAATACAGAAAACAGATTAATTATACCTAGCACTCAATATGGGAAAGCGAATAATGTAAATATGCTTTTCTTTTCCAGTCTTTAAATATGCTCAATCTATGGCTAGGTTTCACTATATTCTAGACACTTTGGCTGAGTTGTAGACGGTTGAATTCCAAAAGCTACTCGTGTCACCGAATATGTGCCAGTCATCCAGTCAAGAGTTTATGAAATTTTTTTATTTAATCACCCTGTTTTTCTTTTCTTCTTTTTTTTTTTTTTAATCTTGCATTCTTTAATTTTCTTTTCTTTTTCTTCTTGCAAGATCACTTGTTTTGTTTTGTTTTTCAATACAGGGCTCTTACTCTGACTTTATTTTAATTAAGCATTTAAAAAGACTTAGAACGAGCATATTTGTTTATAAATAATGATAACTCTCCACATTTTAAATAACTAGTCTAATTAATCAAAAAGCTTTCTGCAAGGCAAATAGAATTGTCATCAATAGCCCAAACAACTTGCATATCAATTTGACATAGTCTAGAACTTTAAACTAAGAAACCTAACACTCATTAAATTGTAAAATCGGATTAGAGCAGAACATTTAGACTTATTTGGATTTTCTCCAGATTGGCATTGATGTGATAATCTCTAAATAATAACACCACTGGGAAAACACAATTTAAATTAAACATAATCAAAGCATCCTAATCATGCATGTACTACTTTATTCAAAACATAATAGAAATTAAAATAAATTAATTAAGCTCTTACCAACATACTTCATGCAAATTAATAATGTAAAACATGAAAAGATCACACCTGGAGTATGTAGATCCCTAGAATTTCTTTTTACCAACATGGATGTTCCCTTTTTGCTTCTCCTTGGCATATCCTGCTTCTTTATATATTTATATGGTATTCACTTATACAAAAGATAATTGTTAGAACTCATGGCAAATTATAAGTTGAAATAATTAAACCTCATCCATAATTTATTTAAATTCAGATTTTATTATTAAATTTCAGATTTTTATTTATTTTGTAGGCACATTTGATCAATTAAATAATTATGGACAGATTTAATTAAAATATTAAATTTCATAAATTTACCAAAAGCAAAATACCACAAATTCTAGCAACTATTACATAAAGAAGCTAATTAAATAAGCAAAATAGCACCAAAATAATTCTAACTATTACAACTTAAGCCAAAAAGGGAGCAATCCTATCTAATCAAAAATCTAGATTTCTAAGGATCCATCCGAATCACCTACTTCATCTTCCCTAGGAACATCATCATCCTCTGTAGAGCTCGAACTAGTAGTAGGAGGAATATATCGATCACCTAGGCTTTCAGTCATGAAAAATTCAAGTCTATTAGAAAGTTGAGAAATTTGTGCTCGGGTACTATCTTCCTTCCTCTTCATCTCCTCTCTAAGCTGATGAATCTCATAGGTCATCCTATTGATTGCGATCTCTGCAGGCTCTACCTTAGTACCAGATGTACTAGGTCTATCAGGATGACAAGTGGGTGTCCCACGGGATGTGGTAGGGTAGCCAAGCTCTGCACATCTTACTCCAGGCTTGTTATAGAAATTCTTGAAAGAGATAGGAGGCTTTGGCTTCACATCATGAGCATAGGCAGTCATATTCACTCCAGCTCTTTCACAAAGTGTCCAAATCAGTGCAGGAAATCCCAGCACAATCCGAGCAGTATCAGACGCCATTCTATCCAACTCATATGCTATCATCTCTCCAATATCAATAGGTAGCCCGTTCTTCACACAATACACAAAATAAAGATCCTCTGCACTCGGTTGTGAAGTGTGTGAAGTAGGAAATACCTTATGCTTGTAGAGCAGGTAGATCTGATAGAGCGGTGCAGCCATTAAAGTAGCTACAACATTCGCTTTCTTCTCTCCAATGTAGGCCACCCTCTTTTGAGTTTCAAACATCTCTTTCAAAATCCTTTTCTCCAATTCGGGTCCTCCTTCCTCATCATAAACAGGGTCATGGAAGTGCTTCTTCTTCGTAGCTGGGCAAGAAACATCCACAGTACCATAAAGTTCATTGATCACCGCAAAACCATATGGCACAGGCACTCCTCTAATCCATGAAGTGTAGTGATCATACTGAGCATTGCACAAAAACTGTCTGGTAAGCTCCCAAGAATAAACTCCTTCCGGATGCGCAGCAAATTTCATCCATCCTCGACTCACGAGAGCATCATGGACCGAAAATCTCTCCATGTCAGCTTCAGTGAACCCTTTGTCTGCAAAAATCCATCTATCCACCATATTCTGATAATAAGAATACGCAGTTTGATTGATGAAAATGGCCGGATTGAAAACATCTCCTGTTAATTCTTCCAGAGGAGTAGTATCGTTCTTTCTATTGTGACTCTTCCTCTTGGTTTTAGATTCACGAGGAATTTCTGGTGAAATTTCCTCCGGGGATTCAGCGACATCTTCTTGTTGTGGATCATCCTCCGTTGGTTGAGCAGAATTGAAGGAAGTATCATCACCATTATACGAGTCGGGAGCTACCAGATTGTTTACAATTTCATCTTCAGCTCCCACAGCAGCCGGCTCCAGAATGGGTTCATTAATTTCTGGTGTCTGTGATGGGGCAGGCTCTGTGGTTTTCAATTTCTTTCCACCCTTGTTTCTTGGGTTATTCTTTCTCTTTGGTCTCATGGTGGCAGAATTTTAGGAAGAAAGGATTGGGATTGGAAGGCTAATTAAACTGGAAGAAGAGAAAAATTGACAGATTTAAGGTTGAGGATGTGACCGATCGGTCATGCCTCTTTTTAAAGAGGTGAAATCTTGATTTTGTTGAGATATGGCGGGATTGATTTAATCTAGATCCACTAAACATATGATTTGGAGTGAGTATAATGCTGTTTAGGATCCCAAAAATCGAATAGATATGATTTGGATTTCCTGGATTCGCGAATTTTTGAAGGATTTGCGTCGATGGCGCAAAAAGTGGCGCATAAGGTCACTTTCAGGCGCCACCAAGCACAACTGGCGCATTTTAAAAATAATATAAATTTTAAAAATTAAAATGGCGCAAAAATTGGCGCTGGGAGGGGGTTTTATGCGCCACATAGAAGGAGTGGCGCAGCCTGAAGCCAACTTGGAAAAACTTTAATTCAGTGGCGCAAAAAGTGGCGCAGAAAGGCAGCTTTATGCGCCATCAAGCATGTGTGGCGCATTTTGGAAAAACTTAGAAAAATTTCTAAGTCTTTTGGCGCATAAAATGGCGCTTAAGGGTGTTTTTAGGCGCCACTATGCCTAAATGGCGCATTCTGTGTCAAATCGAGCAGAATGTGTTTTTCCTAAGTTCTTCCCCATGATGTCCAAAATTTCCAAATCACTCAACAATACCAATTTCACTTCATTTACACCTCAATCTAGTTCAAATAAACTTCATTGATCTTTTAACCAGTTCAAAACACTCAATTAAGCATGTTATTGGTAAGAGCTACTTTATTGAATTAAAAAGCAACTAAAAACCTTAAAATTCATTTAAACTCCATCTACTACTCTATAAAATTACAAGAACATGGATAATAGAAATAACAAGTCTAAAATAGCAAAAGTACTAAAATAAAATAGAGTTAGGATAATCACAACCCAAATGTAAATACTGAAATGTAGCAAAATAAACTCAGAAGCGCAATAGAGTCGAATACATAGGCCTATCAATATATGTCATCTATAATAATCATAAGCCTATCTATCGCTCATCCCTCTCAGTCAGTCGGAGTCCTCAGAATCATCATCATCGTTGTCACCCACTTCTTCAGACCCATCTCCAGCATCAGCATCCTCAGCATCATCATCGCTACCATCGCTACCATCTCCAGACCCCACGTAGTCCTCATCATCATCGTCCTCAGAAGGTGTCTGAGGAGCGACATACCGCTGTCCTAAGCTCTGGGACATAAAATACTCAAGTCTGGCTGCATGATACGCTTGGGCTCGGGCATTCTTTTCAATTTGATCGCTCAAGAAGTTTTGCCTCTGAGCTACCAACCTCATTCGTTCATCCATAGTATTCATCCAGTTTTGCTGGTTGGTCATCATCGTCTGCTGATCAATCCTCAATGCCCTGGCCCAATCCGGCTCTCCCGGATACTGCTGATGTGACTGCTGCGACTGCTGTGACTGAGCTCTGCCACGTCCTCTACCTCGACCTCTACCACCTCGTGTACCCCGGGTGGACTGTGAAGGAGCCTCAGAATGCTCCTGGCTAGCATGTGAAGGTGCAGGTGGCGGTGACTGCCTGGGTAACTCCCTCGGTAATATCATGGGCTTGCATCTAATCCCAGGCAGCTTGAAGTTTCTCTTCCCAAAGGGAATAGGGGGCCTCATCCTCCAGTCTCTGTCAAACTGCCCCATATCCACCCCTGCCTGTGCACACAGCTGCCATATCAAGCTGGGAAACATGAGAGCAGATCTCTTAGACACCCCTGGTGTCTGTCTCAACTCCAATGCTATAAGCTCTCCCATGTTAACCGGGCTCCCCACCTTGATGCAATATGGGACGTACATATCCACAGCAGTAGGTCCAGAGGTGTGAGTCGAAGGACTCAGTCTAGATCTGTAGAACATGAGCAGCTGATACATGGGTGCATCCATATCGGGCCCATGTAACCTACTCATGTCATCGTCATCATAAGTGAGGACATCCTCCTGACCCTCAAACATAGACATCAAGACCAGCTTCTTGATCTCCTCCCTATCATCAGCCCTCATAACTGGCTCCCAAAAATCCCTGCCGTAAGGCACATCCACTACTCCGAAAAACTGGTTGATGTGCTGAGGAGTGATGGGTACTCTAACCCCGAAAATCCACGAATCCTCCTCCTCAGCGTTGGCTAGAAACAGTCTAGTCAACTCCCATTAATATGTCCCGGCTGGATGTCTAACAAATCTCTCCCAACCTCTGGATCTGATAGCATCACGGAGTAGGGGGTGCTGCAGATCTCTGTCTGAAAATCCTCTATCGGCAATGATCCTCTTCTTGTGGAACCTCTTGTATAATTCATAGGCTCTGGCACTCCTAAACACAGTGGCATCAAATATGCCCGGACTGACATAATGCAACTCGGGGACATAGGCTCTCGGATCCTGCTTTTTCGATCCTCCCCTATCCTCCTGCTCCTCCTGATCAACCTCCTCCTCATCTTCCTCTCCTCCCACAGCCTCAGGGACAGGCTCCTGTATAACTAATGCTGCAGATCTCCCCCTCCTAGGTCGAGAGGAAGTAGAAGTAGTAGCGGGTGCCTTCCCCCGAGAGGCTCTAGTGGGGGCCTGTGAATGATCCGATGCCTCAGGCTGAGGCTGATCGGGCTGGTCAGGCTGATCAGGCTGATTGACCTCCTGATGGTCATCAGCGGGCACTGTAGTGTGTCTAGAAGATGCACCGCTCTTGGACTTACTCTTCCTAAAATAGGAGAGAAGTCCTTTGGACTTAGAGGCACCTCCTGATCCTTGGGGCTGATCCATCTGTGTCGAATTTTTAGTGCGGAGTCTGCGATTTTCAAAAACATGCTCATCAGGAATAGGAGTAGGAACGCTATCCGGTGACTGTGGATCATAAATCCCCAATCTCCCCTCTTTTCAAGCAATTTCACTTCAGTTCAATGTTTCTTTTAATGCTTATTCTCTTGTCATTTTCAGTTTTATTTCATTTTTCCTGAAATCTATCATTGTAATAAACATCCTATTTAATAAAATTTTCTATTGTTCCCCAATTATCCGATGATTCTCTGCTTGGTGGTTGATTTACTAGCTCGTACTCCCCACTATTAAACCACTTGGCTTCATAGGCAACTATTGAATAACAATAAAAATAAAATGAAAACAAACAAACAAATAACTAACTATTGTGCTTTAATAATTACGCCTATTGGAATTAGAAATATAATAAGCTTAAAAGCACATCATAATATAAAACATACTAATATTATAATAAGTTCAGATCCCATGCTTATCATTATACGGGAGAGAAATGATGATAACAATTAACAGATAGAAGACTAAAAACTGAATGAACTGAGGAAAGAGAAAGAGCAGAATTTGCGTGAAGGGCAAAAAAAAAAAAAAAAAAGAAAAAAAGGCGCCAAACGTGGCGCTCTAGAAGAGATTTATGCGCCACACAGCACAGTCGGCGCCTTGACTGAGTATTTCAGATTCGAAATTCAAGCTTAATTTACTCATGTGGAGGTTGATTTCTTCCTACCTAATTTAGGCAGTCAGACCTTCATATGTGTCACTTACCACATCTCTCGGATCATTTACTTATTAAATTATGCACTCACATTTGCTCTACTTCCTCCTTCTTTTAACACTCCTCCTCTTCTCTCACATCTCAAATCTACTACATTTCATTCTCCCCCCCTTTTTTTTTCACTTTTTGTCATTAAGCATGTCATATCCTACAGAAATTACTTATGACAATTGGGTTGATGAGCTGTCTCGCTTCCTTACAGAGGATGTTCCTACCGACACTAAGGCCTCAGAATTCGAAACCCTGCTACTCCGACTAGTCCATCAATTCAATTTCTCTCGTCGGGGGCAACTCGCATTGGAAAGTGCAATTGCTTTCACAGATAGGTTATTCAATGAATACCCTAAATATGTTGACAACAACACTCGACACAGTGATTTGATTAACTTATGCCGAAAATGCAGAGATAGCCTGCAAGACCTTACAGATTATGCTAACAGGGAAGATAACGATCTAGAAATGCACATCAATGAATATCTTCAGCTGCTAGATCGTGCCGACAGTGATCTCTTGGCCCTGATTGATAGCAAGTATCTGAATGACAACGATTTGAACGAATTTCAAGGAGACTGGAATAATCTGTGCGAGAAACTGAACACATTCATAGCCCTTGAGACATCAGCAAATCGATCAAGAAGAATCATCGCATAGTTTCATGCACATTTCCCTATTTAGCACTATTTCCATCTTTCATTTAAATTGTTGTCATCAATTTATCAATAATGTCAGACAGAACACAGCTCTATTGTTGCATTTATTCCCATCATCAATAACATGCACTATTTGATTTGTTAATTTCAATTGTGAAAGCAGCATGAAATCCAACAAAATAAACTTAATCTAAGGCAGCATTACTCAATTAAAAATAATACTAATAATAATAATAAAAGAACAAATAAAAACACTACAGCACAAGATACAAAATATTTTTGTCTTTGTCTTTTTAAATATAATTTTTATGGGTTTTCATAATTTTAACAAATCAGATTAAACATAAGTAAAAATGCAAAGCAATTACTTCAATAAACAAATTTAAATAACCAAAGGCTTAACATTAATTTGTTCGATGAATTTTACTTCATCTCCAAAATAATGTTTAATTCTTTGACCATTTACAATGAATTCCCTTTCATCATCAGCTTTTAAAACGACTGCACCATTATCCAACACCTTTGCAATCCTAAAAGGTCCTGACCACTTCGTTTTCAATTTCCCAGGAAACACTTTAAATCTAGAATTATATAAAAGCACTAATTGACCCGCTTCAAACACCTTAGGCCTCAGCATTTTATCATGATAAAGCTTTGTTCTTTCTTTATAAATTAGAGCATTATCATAAGCATGACGTCTCATTTCTTCTAACTCATTAAGATCTACCTTTCTTTTCTCTTGAGCTTCTTTAAATTCGAAATTTAATTTCTTCATAGCCCAAAGCGACTTAAACTCAAGTTCAAAAGGCAAGTGACAAGCTTTACCATAAACCAATTTAAACGGGGTCATCCCTATGGGTGTTTTAAAAGCTGTTCTATAAGCCCATAATGCTTCGTCTAACTTAAAAGCCCATTCTTTTCTAGATTTTCCTACAGTAGCTTCCAAAATCTTTTTAATCTCGCGATTAGTGACTTCTACTTGTCCATTGGCTTGAGGATGATAGGGTGTTGTTATCCTATGATGAACATGAAATCTAGATAACAATTGATTAACAGCCCTATTGACAAAATGAGCTCCACCATCACTAATGATTGCTTTAGGCACACCAAAACGAGTAAAAATTTGCTTTTTCAAAAATTTAATTACTTGTTTAGCATCATTCAACGCACATGCTTCAGCTTCTACCCATTTTGACACATATTCTACAGCAACTAGAACATATAATTTCCCATTAGATGGTGGAAATGGACCCATAAAATCAATCCCCCACAAATCAAACAACTCAACAGGCATAATTCCTTTTAAAGGCATTTCATCTCTTTTAGTGATATTACCGGCCCTTTGACATACGTCACATTTTTGCACAAATGATCTAGCATCCCTATAAATATTAGGCCAAAATAAACCACCTTCAAGTACCTTATGAGCTGTCCTATTCGGTCCAACATGTCCTCCTCCGAGTCCTTCATGGCATGCTCTTAAAACTTTCTCAAAGTCCTCATCCGGGATGCATCTCCTTATAATCTGGTCTGCACACAGTCTAAACAAATAAGGCTCATCCCAAATAAAATACTTAGCATCAGTTTTAAATTTTTGCTTTTGACTATGCCATTTTAAATGATCAGGAATTACACCACATGCTAAATAATTTACAAAATCAGCAAACCAAGGATCAGAGGAAGTATTATTAATTAAATACAAATTTTCATCAGGAAATGCATCATTTATTAATTTTTCTTCCCCTTTTTCATGCTCTAGTCTCGAAAAGTGATCAGCTACAGGATTTTCTTCACCTTTTCTATCTTTAATTTCTAAGTCAAATTCCTGTAACAATAATACCCAACGAATCAACCGAGGCTTAGCATCTTTCTTTGTAAACAAATATTTAATTGCAGCATGATCAGTGTAAACTACAGTTTTAGAACCAATCAGATAAGGCCTAAACTTCTCACATGCATACACAACAGACAATAATTCTTTTTCAGTAGTAGCATAATTTCTTTGTGCAGAATTTAAAGCCTGACTAGCATAATAAATAACATGAAGTTTCTTATCCTTTCGTTGACCCAGTACTGCACCAACAGCAGAGTCACTAGCGTCGCTCATGATCTCAAATGGCAGGCTCCAGTCGGGTGGCTGAATAATTGGTGCAGTTATCAATGCTTCCTTGATCCTATTGAACGCCTCAACACATTCATCAGAAAAGTTAAACTCCACATCTTTGCACAACAATTTAAACAGGGGCAATCCAATTTTTGAAAAATCCTTTATAAATCTCCTATAAAATCCAGCATGTCCCAGAAAACTTCTCAAAGTTTTTAAATTAGTAGGAGGTGGAATTTTAGCAATTACTTCTACTTTAGCCCTATCAACTTCAATGCCATTTTTAGAGATTCTATGTCCTAGGACAATTCCTTCATTAACCATAAAATGACATTTTTCCCAATTAAGAACTAAATTCGATTCTTCACATCTAATCAGAACTTTTTCCAGATTAATTAAACATTTTTCGAAATCAGACCCGAATACAGAAAAATCATCCATGAATACCTCAATGCATGTCTCAATTAAATCAGAAAATATAGACATCATGCATCTCTGAAATGTAGCTGGAGCATTACATAGACCAAATGGCATTCTCCTATATGCAAATGTACCGTAAGGACATGTAAAAGTCGTTTTATCTTGATCCTCAGGTGCAATTGGAACTTGATTATAACCAGAATAGCCATCTAAAAAGCAATAAAATTCATGACCAGCTAAACGCTCTAGCATTTGATCAATAAAAGGCAACGGAAAATGATCTTTCCTAGTTTTATCATTCAATCTCCTATAATCAATGCAAACACGCCATCCAGTAGTAGGTCTAGTAGGTACTAATTCCCCATTTTCATTTCTAATAACAGTCATACCTCCCTTTTTAGGCACTACTTGTACTGGACTAACCCACTGACTATCAGAAATAGGATAGATAATACCTGCATCGAGTAGTTTAATCACCTCTGCTCTTACAGCTTCTTGTAGATGTGGATTCAATCTCCTTTGGGGTTGTCTAACTGGCTTGTCGTCCTCCTCCATGTAAATCCGATGTGTGCACAATGCTGGACTCAGTCCCTTGATATCAGCTATTGTCCAACCTATTGCTCTAACATGCTTACTCAACACTTGGGTTAATGCATTTAATTGATCATCATTTAATTTATTACTTGCAATAACAGGTAAAGTGTCATTCTCACCAAGAAAAACATACCTCAAGTGTGATGGCAGCTCCTTTAATGTCAACGTAGGTGGCTTTTCAACAGACGGAACTAATTTGGATTCTTCAATTGCACATGTTACTTGCACAGGTAATCCTCCCTCACACTTACTTTCAGCTAAGTCTTCACAACTCTCCACTAACTGCTCAAATTTCCTATAGGGATCGTGTCTAGCAAAGAACTCTCTCTCAATCACCTCATCCTCCTGATAGATAGCTGTGACTCTATTACACGGGTAGGTGTCAGAACTAGCGTGTTGTGTTTTAGTTGTCTTAGAAATGTCAAACGACACTTGTTCATTACCTACTTTAAGTGTAATTTTACCATCATCCATGTCTACCATAGCCCTACCAGTTTGAAGAAATGGTCTACCTAAAATCAGAGGGATATCAATGTCTTTTTCCATATCAAGAACAACAAAATCAATAGGGAAAATGAAGCTCTCTACTTGAACAGGAACATCTTCTACAATGCCTAAAGGAGTCCTAATGGATCTATCAGCAAGCTGTAGCTGCATCCTAGTAGGCTTCACAACTCCTACTCCTAGTTCTCTAAAGACATGTAGAGGCATCAGATTAATACTAGACCCGAGATCACACAAGGCTTTGTTGAATTCTTTAGTGCCTATGATGCACGGAATAGTGTAGCTCCCAGGATCTTTTTGTTTAACAGGTTGCCTTCTTTGTAAGATTGCGCTGCATTCCCCTGTCAGTGTCACTTTCTCTTCATCATCAACACTCCTCTTTTTTGATAGAATTTCTTTTAAAAACTTAGCATAGACGGGCATTTGTGCTATAGCATCAGAGAAAGGAATATCAATTCTTAAATTCTTAAAGACTTCTAAGAATTTAGCATAATCTTTATCTTCCTTAGCCTTTTTAAGACGCTGTGGGTAAGGGATAGGTGGCTGATATGACTTGACTGGAACGGTAGACTTTCCCTTATCCTTACTCCTATCAACACTAACTCTCTCACTCTCCTTAGGCTCCTCAGAATCCTTCTGCTGACTTTCTTTCTCTGCATCCTCACCTTGATCGTCTACAGTATCAGCTGAAACCTCTGGATCATCTAAGGTAGGGTAAGGATTAGGTAATTCCTTTTTATTCCTTAAAGTGATTGCTTTACATTGCTCTTTTGGGTTAGGATCAGGCATGCTTGGTAGTGTTCCTTGCTGTCTATTTGAAGTATCCATAGCAATTTGACCAACTTGTACTTCTAGATTTCTCATTGAGGCTTGCATTTGCTGAATTGTTTGTTGTTGAGACACGATTGTGCTCATTAACTCTTTTAAATTAACTTCATCACTTACTTGATTTTGTTGCAGCTGTTGTTGAGGTTGAAAGTTCCTAGGTTGTTGGTTAGGGTAGAAGGACTGATTTTGATTTCTGTTTTGATTAAAGTTTTGATTCTGATTTTGATTTTGGTTTTGAAAGTTTTGATTTTGATTTGGGTAATTTTGATTTTGGTTTTGTGGATAAGATTGACGGTTGTTTTGTGGATAAGTGTTTTGTTGGAATTGAGAGTTTTGATTAGGGTAGAAATTTTGGTTTTGAGGTCGGTTTTGGTTGTAATTCTGCTGCCTATTTCCCATGTAGTTCACATCTTCCACTTGCTCCTCAGTGCTCTCACACTGCATAGTCTCTTGAAGTCCTTGATCAAGCAAGTGACAAGCTGATGATTCATGAGGTCCATGACAAATACCGCATCTCACAACTTTAGCTTGACCTTTCTTAAGCGTAGAAACTTCCCTCATCAAAGCATCTAACTTAGAATCTATGGCAACTGCCTTTTCTACCTCATAGATTCCCCCTTTTGTTTTATTTCTAGCATTTTTCTTACCAGGAAATTTTTTCATATTAGAAATCTTTTTCTCAATTATTTCTTTAGCTCTAGAAGGTCCTATAGATAGAAAAGAATCTCCAGCCGCTGCATCCAACAAGTTCCTCCAATGATCAATCAACCCATTGTAGAATAAGTGCATCTGCTGCCAATCTTCAAAGCCATGATTCGGGCATCGTGCCAATAAAGTATTATATCTATCCCATGCTTCAAGCAAAGTTTCACCCTCATCTTGCACAAATTCTTTGATTTTTTCTTGCAATTCAATAACCTTAGATGGTGGGAAGAACTGTTCTAAGAAAGCTTCTAACATTTTATCCCAAGTAGTGACATCCCTTAATTGAAGTGAGTTGTACCAAGTTTTAGCCTTATCTCTAAGTGAAAACGAGAACAATCTCAACTTAATTTCATCACTAGTAACACCATTTATTTTCACTGTGTCACAATAGTCTAGAAAGTTCCTTATGTGTTCTACAACATCATTCGTAGGTGATCCATTATATTGATTAGCTTGAACCATAGTGATTAGTGCAGGCTGAAGGGTAAAGCTTAAAGCATCTACATCAGGCCTAGGAGTTCTGTTAAGCAGATTTCCACTAGTTCCTTGTAAGTGTTCTTCAATGGTCATTTCAGCTTGATCATCGTGCTCCAAATCACCACCGTTACCTCCATTATTACCCTGATTATCATTATCATTCGCTGCCATGTTTAACCTATTGAACTGAGCAACTAATTGATTAGTTAGATTTGTTGAAACTCCAGTCGTTGGAGAATAGTTTTCTTCATCTGAGGATGAATTAATTAAAATTTCCAACTGAGATGGTCTCCTACGTTTTCCTAATCTAATAGCTCTAAGAGTACGCTCAATTTCAGGATCATAAGCTATTTCTGCTTGCTTGCTTCGCACTGCAAATATTAAATAAAAATAACATACAATAAGTAACAGTTAAATTAATATTTAACTTAATAGATTTAAATTAATAAACTAAAAACAATTAAAAATTCACAACAAATTCCCCGGCAACGGCGCCAAAAACTTGATGGGTGATTTTCACCACTCATATTTTACCACAAGCGGATGGTTGTCATCAAGTAATAAAAACCGGTGAATACCGGGTCGAACCCAAGGGAATTCAGAATATTATTTCATTCTGGAGAATATTTTAATTGTTTTAAGTTTATATTATATATTTTATATTTTGAAAAGGATTTGTTTAATTCTAATGGTGATTAAATTTAAAAACAGTGACATCAAATTAAAATAAAGCAAATTAAAATTTTAATTGATAAAAATACTAATGGGAGTTGTTTGTAATATTTTAAAAATTGCCATCTTTATTATAAAATAGAAATTGTATAATAATTTGACATTTCCCAATGTTCTAAAAATCAATTTCTTAATTTCAAATATTTTTATAAAGATTAAAAATATAATAATCTACTAAAATTCCAAATTATGCTTAAACGGACTTCATGGAAGCTGATTAGATTATCTAACATTTTGCAATCATTATTCTAGGCCTAAATTTGAGTCTTTTCCAAGCATACAAATTTTCCTATAGCAATTAATAGGCACTTTTCATTTCCCAAATCATTGTGCACATGCTAGAATCTATTTTTAATGTAATTTATTCCCAATTCCGGTACTAAAATATTAATTCTACTTTTTATCTCCCGATTTAGCAAAGCAGAATTTATGGAATTAGATTCTAACATTCAAATTATGCTAAACAGTGTAAATAATCTAATAATTATGGTAAAATAATAATAAAACATAGTAAACTGGATTTAATTAATAATATTAAAATGCAGACAGATTAGAATTAATGCCAGATTACTAAAAATAGACAATTTATGTTTGATCGATCAGTCAGGTTTTTAGCAGATTAATATTCTAAATCACAGATTTGATAAAACACAAAAGATCGATCAATTCAGTAATGTCTAACATATAATCCTAATACAGATTTTAGCAGAATAGCAGATTTATCCATCTTAATCGATTAAAAATCAGATTACACCTAAACATGAGATTTTCACTTCTAAGATCAGGCAAAAATGGCGCTTAAACCAAATTAGACAGATTTTAATATAATGGCAGATTAATCGATCAATTTAGATTAAACAAATAAAATAGCAGATTCAAAGTTTTCATCCAATCTTCATAATCGATCAAATTTTGGTAGCCAATACATGATTCTAATCCACATTCTAACAATCAAAGCAAATTAATCCAGATTACAGAATTAAACATCGACATATTATTGCTTCCATAAAAGATAGGTTCGTACTTCAAAGTGATTCTGAACTCCCGTTCTAGAACACTTCTAACACGAACAATACAGAAATCCGTCTACAAATTAAGAACATGATAGCAGATTACTTTTAGAGGCAATTTCAATTCATTACAATGCAAGAAAAAGAAAGGCAACACCTAGAATAGGAAGAACACGCCCAGAACAGCGTCCTTGATGCATTCCTCCGGCATGATTTTGTGTTTCTGGCCTTCTTCTCCCATTAGCAGATGTTTACAGAGTATTCTTGTTCGAAAAATATGAGTCTGATCTCGAAAAATGAAGAAAAACGGTGTTTAAAACCGAGTTCGGGCGGTTAAGAAACTGCTCAACCGCGACGTCGGCGCATAAAATGGCGCTCGGAGAGGGTTTTAGGCGCCACCAAGTAGAACTGGCGCATACGCTGATTTTCCGAATTTTCCAAAACGGCGCAAAAAGTGGCGCTCCAAGGTGGTTTCAGGCGCCGCCAAGAAGAAGCGGTGCATTCTGACAATTTCCTAAAATTTGACAATCGGCGCAAAAAGTGGCGCTGGAATGGCATTTTATGCGCCGCCAAGAAGAAATGGCGCATCCTGAAGCTTTTTCCATCCGAAATTTCTCCAAGTGTTGAAGTGGCGCATAAAATGGCGCTGGAGAGCATTTTTATGCGCCGCCATGCTGATGTGGCGCATTCTGGAGCCTTCCAGTGTTGAAAATTCCGAATTTTGCATCCTTTGACCTCCGAACATCTTCTTTCTTCATTTTAATGCCTGAAACATCATTGCAATGTCTTAGAATTGCCAAAGTCTTATTAAAAAGCATAAAACAAGGTAAATTGAGCTCAAATAAGCTCAAATTAAGCAGTCTTATTAATATTTACAAAACACATTAAATGTACACTAAAAAGCAGTAAAATAGGATCTCATACATGCAATTTAGGTTCTTTTTATCATAATTTAAGCTTATTTAAATGTGGTTTCTCAGGGTGCATCAGACACCACACGACTCGACAAAAACACGAAAGCGCTAAACAACTAATGCGAGACATAACCAAGGATAATGCGAAAGAAACACAAAAAGACTCAAAAGAAACTGATAAGGCCTATCACGACTCAGCATACTACAAGCCCCAACTAACCTTTCAGTGAAACATACCCTCCCGGAGGACCACCTTCTGTGCGAATTGTACAACCTGTAACAAACCCCTGTGACACACGAAAAGGTAATACCTTCCCTAAACCCCGTCAGATTCTCCAACCCTCTACTCTATCCCCAACTGAACCCCAATGAAAATTCACATTATACTTACTAATCAACAACCCGGTTTAACAGTTCCTGCCATCAAAGCCACCCCTCAATCTTACTTTCCCCGGTTGCCCCACGTCTAGCCCATAGATCTGCGAGTTCGTTCCTTTCCCTCAAGACATGTTGAGACTTAACCAACCCCCCACATTTAAATACTGCCATCACAGGAACCAAATACGAAGAGTATCTCGGTGGAGCCAAATTTGGATCATTCAACCATCGTACCACATTTTGCGAGTCGCACTCGATCATTATTTTAGGTAATGGGAATCCATGATCCCGGATTAAAGCTACACATACCCTGTATACAGTAGCCATCTCCGCCTCATTTGAATCTTTAATACCGATATGGTCCGAAAGAATGAATATCACAGTTCCCTTATCATCCCTTATAACGCCCCCGACACCGGCCAAACCCGGATTGCCCAATGATGAACCATCCATATTAATCTTCCACCACCCCATCTCGGGCCTTTCCCATACAAGACCATGGCGACCCGACCCCAACTTCTTAACACAGTCTGACCGTAGGTTCCCTGGGAAATTACTCTCCAACCTGAGCATACTCATACTAGCCCCAACTTCATCTACAGCCCACCATTGCCCCACTCTCCACTTCAACATTTCAATTGCCCTATACTGCTCAAACGGTGTCCCCTTGAAAATTTTCTCATTCCGCAATGTCCAAACCATCCATATTATCGCCACACCTGTGAGCATCCATACCTTTCTATATCCTAATCTAACCGGGGAATGAAACCACCAAGTCATCAAGTCGATTACTCTCCCAGGTCCCGCCCAAGCAACCCCAAACCATTTCACGCCTTCATACCAAAGTTTGTTAACCACATGACACTTACAGAATAGATGGTCCGCAGTTTCCATTTCTACATCACACATGGGGCATGTAGTGTTGCTTTGTTGGATGCAGTTCCTGTTTGCTAATTGCACCCGAACCGGAAGAGCATTGTTCATCATTTTCCAAACCAGTAGCTTTGCTTTCATGGGGCATCTCAATCTCCACAATCTGGTCCAAAACCACTTTAACGGAAGTTCCTGTGCAGCAGCAGTATACGCCCTACAGGACTTGGTTGAAAAACATCCATTGCTTTCTAATGGCCACCGAACTTTATCCTCCATGAATCTGTTCAACACTTGCGCCTTTAAAACCTGCATAAACTCCTCCCAATAACCAGTTTCCCAGCCGTAAAGCAGCCTCCTCAATTTTATATCCCAAACCCACTCAATTCCAGTCCACTGCCCGAAATCCACCACCTTCCCATCCTTGTTCAATGATAGGGCATAAAGTCTTGGGAAGGACACCCTCAACGGCTGTCCGTCAAATAAACTTCCATGAACCCACGAGTCAAGCCAAAATCTCACCTTAAGTCCATCACCTACTTGTGCAACAAAGTTGACATTCTGACCTCTCAATGCCATTTCCTCCCATGCACAGCACGCCTTCCCCCAAAGAGATCTCCCGCTCCTTGCTACTGGAATTATGGAGGAGTTACCACCATAGTACTTTGCGTTAATCACATCTCTCCATAATGCATTTTCCGTTCCAAACCTCCACCGCCATTTTAATAGCAGGGCTCTATTAATGTGTTCTGTTTGCCAAAAACTCAGTCCACCCTCCTCCTTCATCTTGCAGATTGAATCCCAATTTAACATATGTAGCTTTCTCACCCCCTCCCACTCATTCCAAAAGAACCGTCTCTTGAAAGTTTCAAGCCGCTCGGCCACTGCTTTGGGAACTTTAAACATGGACAAAAAATAAATTGGAAGGCTATTCATCACAGATTTAATTAGGCACGCTCTTCCGGCTTGCGATAGTAACCTCCCTTTCCACCCCGCCAACCTTTTTTCAACTTTATCAAGGACCGGTTGCCATAAAGAGATACCATTAATCCTGCCCCCAATCGGTAGCCCCAAATACACCATCGGCCAACTCCCAACACGACAGCCCAACATCCCTGCCGCTTCTGCCACTACCTCCCCCGGACAATTTATCCCGAATATTTGACTCTTCTCAAAATTGATTTTGAGACCAGTAGCTAATTGGAAACACCTGAATAGCCTTTTAATTGTCAATATCTGAAGCAACTCCGCCTTACAAAATAATACCGTGTCATCCGCGTATTGTAAATGCGAGATGACCGGGCCATTAGCGCCCACATCCAGGCCCCTCATCAGCCCCAACTCCTTTGCCTTTCCCATAAGTCTGTTGAGAACCTCGGCCAATAACACAAACAAATATGGGGACAGGGGATCGCCCTGTCGTTTGCCTCTATTCATTTTGAAAAAATCTGTCGGTGAGCCATTAACTAAAACCGCTGCAGAGGCCGATTCCAAGCACGTCCTGACCCACCCGATCCATCTTTCCTCGAAGTTCATAGCCCTAAGCACCCTAAGTAAGGCTTCCCATGACCAATTGTCATACGCCTTAGCGAAATCCAACTTTATGACGAAGCATTGCTGCCCAGAACTCTGCGTTGAATGCACCACCTCGGCCGTTACAAGCACCCCATCTAATATTTGTCTACCCTTGACAAAAGCCATCTGTGTATCCCCTACCACCGCTCCTATAACTTCTTTCAAACGATTCGCCAAGACTTTTGTGATGATTTTATAAACGCACCCCACTAGTGAAATTGGACGGAAACTGGCTAGCTCCTCTGGATTTGAAACTTCCGGTATGAGTGTGATGAAAGATTTTCCAGCGCCACAAGGAAGTGATCCTTCTCCCTCAAAACTCTTAAACACGTCAAGAATGTCCCCTATGATAAGCTCCCAGTATTTTTTGAAGAAGGCAAGATTAAATCCATCCGGGCCCGGGGCTTTATTCCCGTCGCAATTCCAAATAGCATCTCGGATCTCCTCTTCTGAAAAACTCTTGATCAGCCTCCCTCTATCTTCACTAGAAAGCCCCAACAAACCGATATTATCCACTCGAAATGTGTCCTCACCCTGTTTTTCGAACAAGGCCTGGAAGTATTTGACCACTTCTGTCTTTATTAGCAGCCGGCTCGTCCACCAACACGCCGTTGACCCTAATCGCCCCTATGTAGCTTTTGCGCCTGTTCATAGCCGCCAAAGTATGGAAAAACTTTGTGTTTGAGTCCCCCTCCTTAATCCATCTTGAACGGGATTTTTGCAACTAGCGCCTTTCTTCGTTAAGCAGCAAATTATTCAGTTCTCTTCTCTTTTTAGACCAATCCTCCCTGACCAGATCAATCTCCCCCTTCCCATCTTTAAATTGCTCCTCTAATTCCTCCACCTCGGCTAAACGACACATTTCATTTCCCAAATCAGCGTGTACATGCCAGAATCTATTTTAATGTGATTTAGTCCCAAGACCGGTACTAAAATCTAATTTCCACTTTTTATCTCCCGATTTAGCAAAGCAGAAATCATACATATTAAATTCTAACATTTAATTATGCAGAATAGTGTAAATAATCTAACAATTATGGTAAAATAACAATAAAACATGGTAATATGGATTTTAATACTAAATTTAGAATCTAAGCAGATTAGGATATTGCCAGATTACTGTAAATTGAATAATAGAAAAGATCGATCAATTCTGAATTGCAGATTAATGACATAGACATCAGATTAAAGAGAATACGGAATCATCGATTCATTTTATGCAGTAAAACAACAATCCTAATTCAAATTCTAACATCACTACAGATTTATCCAGATTCAACATATAAACATCGATCATTATTATTGCTTCCATAAAAACATAGATTCGTACTTCAAAGTAATTCCGAACTCCCGTTCTAGAACACTTCTAACATGAGCAACATAGAAATCCATTTACAAACATGAAAACAGTAGGAAATTATGTTTAAAAGCAAATCCTAAACATTACAAAGCGAGAAAAAGGAAAACAACACCTAGAATGCGAAGAACACAGTCAGAAAGACGTTCTGATCACTTCCTCCGGCATGCTTGGTGTTATCGGCCTTCTTCTCCAAAGTTGCAGAGCGTTTCCAGAGAGTTTTTGATGATAAAATGAGTCTGGATGAAGAAGAATGAATAGAAACGACATTTAAAACCGAGTTCGGGAGGTTAGAAAACAGCCCAACTGCGACGGTGGCGCATAAAATGGCGCTCGGAAGAGGGTTTAGGCGCCACCAAGGAGAGCTGGCGCATGCGATGATTTTCCGAATTTTCCATTGCGGCGCAAAAAGTGGCGCTCCAAGGCGGTTTTAGACGCCACCAAGGAGGTGCGGCGCATTCTTACAATTTCCCAATTTTTAATTTAACAGCGGCGCATTTTTGGCGCTCCGGAGCAGATTTCGGCACCACCAAGCTTATGCGGCGCATTCTGACAATTTCCCAATTTTTAATTTAACAGCGGCGCATTTTGTGGCGCTCCGGAGCAGTTTTCGGCGCCACCAAGCTTATGCGGCGCATCCTGAAGCTTTTTTCCATCCGAAATTTTCCTAAGTGTCGATGTGGCGCATAATGTGGCGCTCGAGCATGATTTTATGCGCCGCCATGCCTATGAGGCGCATTCTGGAGCTTTTCCTGTGTTGAAAATTCCGAATTTCACATCCTTTGACCTCCGAACATCTTCTTTCTTCATTTTAATGCCTGAAACATCATTGCAATGTATTAGAATTGCCAAAGTCTTATTAAAAAGCATAAAACAAGGTAAATCGGGCTCAAATAAGCTCAATTTAACCGGTCTTATTAATATTCACACATCACATGAAATATACACTAAAAAGCAGTAAAATAGAGTCTCATGCATGCAATTTAGGTTCATTTTAACATAATTTAAGCTTATTTAAATGTGGTTTCACAGGGTGCATCAACATCCTCACACTTAAATATTGCTCGTCCCTTGAGCAGTGAGATCAATTAACACATCAACTTGCCAATTAAGATAATAAAGATAAAGTCTCTATAGTTCTGCCAAATCATAGATTTCAACAACGCAATGAGCTAAAAAGATTCAAAAGTTTAATGTGCTAGAACAAGGTAAATTGTCATGCATCAGCTATCAAAACCAGGTGTCCAAAGCACTTACAGTACAAAAGGCGGATCAATCACACATAGCAACTCGAAATGGGAGAGTGAATAATGTAAATATGCTTTTCTATTCCTGTCTTCAAATATGCTCAATTAATGACTCGGTTTCACAATTATTCTAGACACTTTGGCTGAGTTGTAGACGGTTGAATTCCAAAAGCTACTCATGTCTAAGAATACGTGCCAGTCATATAGCCAAGAGTTTATAAATATTCTGTTTAATACCCCTTTATTCGGATTTTTTTTTTACTCTTGCATTTTTTTTCATTTATTTTTTTCTTTTTCTATATTTTTGCAATATATAATTACTGTTTTTCTTCATTTCATTTTTTTAAATAGGGGTTTTACTCTGACTTTAGTGTAATTAAGCATTTAAGGAGACATGGAACGAGCATATTCATATAAAAATAATGATAACTCTCCACAGGACAAGTAAACTAGTCTAATTAATCAAAAAACTTTCTGCAAAGTAAATAGAATTGTCACCAAAGTTCGAACAACTAGCATGACAATTTAACAAAGTCTAGGACTTTAAACTAAGAATCATAATGCTCATTAAGTTGTAAAATCGGATCTAAGCAGAACAGTTAGACTTATTCGGATTTCTCTTAAAATTGGCTGTGATGTGGTAATTCAAATAATAGCACACTGTGAAAACACAATTTAATCTAACATTTCAATATATCCAACCTAAAGCATTTACCATATTTATTCTAAAGCATAGGGAAATATTAAAAACATAACTAAGCTCTTACAAATTTATTCCATTCAAATCAGTAAACATAAAACATGAAAAGATCACACCTGGAATGTTTAGGACTCTGAATTTCACTTCATCATCACGGCTGTCATCTTGCTCCTTTGTTGGCATATCCTGCTTTTAATATATTTATAAAGCAATCACTCAAGCAAAATAGTTGTTAATGTAGATGAGAAATTCCAAAATAATGCAATTTATAAAATACCATCCATAACTCATTTTACAGCAGATAATAATAATTTTCAGCAACTTGAAGAAATATGGACAGATTTATTAATGATAATTCCATAATTTCACCAAAAGCAAAAACAACATACGTTCCAAAACGGAATTTACAGTAAAGTGCCAACCACTATAATAAATAGTTACTTGATTTTTCATGATGACCCAACCCTGAGTATGGTGTTAAATAGATAGTTCATGCACTGAATAAACTAGATATTTCAATTGATGAAGAGCTTCCAAGTTTGTGATCATAAAAAAATCCCCCTCCATCCTCACACTTAAACTGAACTAGTAGTTTAGTTTAAGTGCATGATAAAAGGATTATTGTGGGATTTCAACTTTTCAATCTCTAACTCAAAATATAGCAAGCATTTAAAAATTCAGATTGAGTTAAATCATGTCTTAAAATTTTTTTTTAGCTTTTTAATATGATCTATGCATCTTAATTTATTTATTTTAATGCCTGCATTGTGTAAAATCACAAAGATTCGACACTTCAACAACATTAATCCCGCTTCTTCATCAATTATCATGGTTATTTACTTTCCTGTTATCAAATCAACAGCTCACAACATTCCAGTTTAACATGATTTAAGTAAGAGCTATTTTATTAGAATTAAAAACATGCATAAACATAACTTAAACATAAATATAAACTTAACCACATGCTCACCATATTAAATACAAATAAAACACCTAAGTAGTGCATAGCAGAGCAAACCAATATTCATATAAAAAAAATCCAACCAAGTAGCAAGGTATTTCTTATACATTATTTGTGGAACCTGGTTACACAAAAACTTTGGGTTAGTGTTAAATATATGCATTGCTCCCCATCCTCACACTTAAGTTTAAACCTAAAGTTTAACTTAAGCGCATTTTATAAAAGCAAACATATATCAACCTAGAATGTGGGATATAAACAACTAAATGACCAATATATTTTATTTTAAAAGCTCTAAGTTCTAAGTCTCTTATAAATTTAAGAAAATCACTTTTTAGAATTTAAAACTTATTATTAAATAGAATACATTTTTAAGTTATAAAAAAACTTCCTTTTTGTTAAAAATTTCAGATTTAATGATTAAAGCTAACCAAATTAGCAAACTAGTTCTTATTAATGATCCGAAATAATGATCAAGAACTTTTAGTTTATTGTTTGAAATAACATAAGTTTGCTTTTTTAGTTAAGAATTCATAGGATGAGTTTTTATAATAAAAATGTTTCTTTTTCATAAATTAGAAAAACATAGGTTTCAAGCTTTAATGTTACCAAAATTTATAAATGTAGATTAAAACAACATGGTTAACAACATTCATAGATCAACTTAAAAGATTAAACATGTTATTTAAACCCATTTTTATAAGAAAATTTCAGATTTTAGATACTGTAATACCATTTTCCAAAGAGCTGTAATCTGAAATTTTACAAACACTATAAATTTTAGCATAGGGCTTGAAAATATGTTCTAACACTCATATTGTGCATTTTAAACAAGGATTTATACACTCAAACCAATTTTTATCCCACATTCTACATAACCCCAGAGTTAATTAACAACACAAATACTAACAATAACACATACCAAATCACAAAATTGGAAGGATTATTGAACTAGAATAACTATACTTACTCCAAATTGAAGCTTTGAAGCACTTTCACAAGAATTCCCCAAATTTGAGAAGCTAGGGTTCTTGAGCCTCAATTTCAGCTTCAATTATCGAGTACATTTCAGCTTCTACTTTCACCATATAACATTTACTACTTAATTATTAAATTAAAAATATGGTGGGCATATTTTATTAAAAAAATTAAAAACCTAAACAAATAAGCATAACGTGACATAAAATGAAAAGAAAAACATGCATAAACCATAAATATGATAATAAAGACAAACGAAAACAGATTATTGTTATTTTTATTTTAATTTTAATTTTTTATTTTTATTTATTTATTTATTTTATTTTTTTCGGAACTGTGGTGGAAAGGAAATTGAGGAAGATGACTGCAGTTGTGAGATTGAATAGAGAGAGGAATGTGAAAGAGAGAACATGAGGGAGATTACTATTTTATTATTATTATTATTATTATTATTATTATTATTATTATTATTATTATTATTATTATTATTATTATTATTATTATTATTATAAGGTTTAAATTAAATGGGTAGGTTTTTAACCCAATTAGAGGATCAAAAATTAATTATAAGCGAATTGATGATGAATTGGAATGGATTTTAAGCATAAAAGTTTGTAAAAATCCGAGTTTGGCAAAAACCTAGTGGTTCCCATTTTATGCTACATATGTAATCAAACAAGTGTTTACGCCCAAATGATGAAAATGATGCCCAAAATGATGCCCAAAATGGCAAAAACCAAGTGTTTATGCTACATCATTGGTGAAAATGATGCCCAAAATGCCTTGCTTGTGTTACTTTGGTGCTTAACTGAGTTTCGAAAACCATTTATGAAGAGTGACATCTAAAATTCAGTTTTGTGCAAATTTTGTAGCAAAAATAGGGTGTGATTTGCCTAATCGAAACATAATATTCCATCCATTTTCCTATTCATCTGAAGAAAAATTACACTAATTAGTTCTAATCATCCCCTATAAATATCTATGAAATTCTGTTCATTTTCATCAACCCCTCTATCAATTTATTTCAGCCTTTTCTCCTATTTTATTTAAATCACCACAAAAATTCTTTCAATTATTGATCACTCTAATTCTTAAGAGTCACTCCAAAATTACATATAATGAAAATCATGCAAGAACCATTTTTTTTTTAGTTGTAAGTAAAACATATAAACTAAAATAAAAGAAAATCAAACATATTAAGCAAAAGACATAAATAACTATTGCTAAGCATGCAAAGGCAGTATACGAATTCCCTTTCCTAATTAGCTTTCAAAGACAAATGCACCATTTTCTAAATTAAAGGTCTAAATGGTGGGTGCACTTCCATGATCCTGTCATTCATGAGTTATAAGGTCAAATTGCACATCTTTATACAACAATTTAAATAAGGTAATGCAATCATAAGAAAATTTGATTAACATTATAATATATCAATATTCCCTAAAAAAAAACTCATTAAAGTTGTAATGTTGTCAAGAGGTGGAATTTAATCTCAAATTTTCTAGCATCCAATATCAACACTTGATCTAATGCATTTAATTAAAAGTAATCTAATTTATTGAGAAATACGTACCTCAAGTGTGGTGCTAATACCTTTAAATGAAGTGTAGGTGGCTTTTCAATCGAGGCTATCCACTTGAAATCCTCAATTATATATGCTGCATACAACTCGCCGCCATCCTCACACTTGTTCTCTTGCAAATCTTCCTTTTTTTAGATGAGAAACCTAATATTCTTTCA
Organism: Hygrophila difformis; assembly: GCA_030278955.1. Classification (NCBI taxonomy): domain Eukaryota; kingdom Viridiplantae; phylum Streptophyta; class Magnoliopsida; order Lamiales; family Acanthaceae; genus Hygrophila; species Hygrophila difformis. Next base: position 41,342,507 of record JAOANR010000007.1, on the reverse strand, counting down.
AATTTCAGGATCACACACTGATTTAGCTCGATGCCCTTGCACGACATAGAATAGCAAAAAGTTATAACAATATTTAAAAAGTAGAAATGACATAAATGTATTCAAATGAACTTAAAACAACATAATTTTCACAATAATTCCCTGGCAACGGCGCCAAAAACTTGATGAGTGATTTTCACTACTCATATTTTACCACAAGCGGATGGTTGTCATCAAGTAATAAAAACCGGTGAATACCGGGTCGAACCCAAGGGAATTCAGAATATTAATTCATTTTGGAGAAAACTTAGTCATTTTAAGTTCATTAATAATATATATTATATTTTGAAAAGAGTTTGTTTAATTCTAATGGTGATTAAATTAAAAACGGTAGCATTAAATTTAAAATAAAGCAAGTTAAAAATAAAATATAATAAAAAATAAAAAATAAAAAATAAAATATATGCTTGTAGTATTTTAGAACTTGTCATCTTTATATAGAAGCGAAATTGCATAATGATTTAGCATTTCCCAATGTCTAAAAAGATCAATTTCAGCAGATTTAATTATTTTATAAAGATTAAATATATGCCAATTTCCTAATTTTCATAATTTGTAGAAACAGACTTCATGGAAGCAAATTAAATTATCTAACATTCTGCAATCATCAGTCTAGGCATAAATTTGAGTTTTTCCCAAGCATACAAATTTTCCTATTGTGATTAAACGACACATTTCATTTCCCAAATCAGCGTGTACATGCCAGAATCTATTTCAATGTGATTTATTCCCAAGACCGGTACTAAAATCTAATTTCCACTTTTTATCTCCTGATTTAGCAAAGCAGAAATCATACATATTAGATTCTAACATTTAATTATGCAGAATAGTGTAAATAATCTAACAATTATGGTAAAATAACAATAAAACATGGTAATATGGATTTTAATACTAAATTTAGAATCTAAGCAGATTAGGATATTGCCAGATTACTGTAAATGGAATAATAGAAAAGATCGATCAATTCTGAATTGCAGATTAATGACATAGACATCAGATTAAAGAGAATACAGAATCATCGATTCATTTTATGCAGTAAAACAACAATCCTAATTCAAATTCTAACATCATTACAGATTTATCCAGATTCAACATATAAACATCGATCATTATTATTGCTTCCATAAAAACATAGATTCGTACTTCAAAGTAATTCCGAACTCCCGTTCTAGAACACTTCTAACCCGAACAACATAGAAATCCATTTACAAACATGAAAACAGTAGGAAATTATGTTTAAAAGCAAATCCTAAACATTACAAAGCGAGAAAAAGGAAAACAACACCTAGAATGCGAAGAACACAGTCAGAAAGACGTTCTGATCACTTCCTCCGGCATGCTTCGGTGTTATCGGCCTTCTTCTCCAAAGTTCCAGAGCGTTTCCAGAGAGTTTTTTATGATAAAATGAGTCTGGATGATGAAGAATGAAGAGAAACGGCATTTAAAACCGAGTTCGGGAGGTTAGAAAACTGCCCAACTGCGACGGTGGCGCATAAAATGGCGCTCGGAAGAGGGTATAGGCGCCACCAAGGAGAGCTGGCGCATGCGATGATTTTCCGAATTTTCCTTTGCGGCGCAAAAACTGGCACTCCAAGGTGGTTTTAGGCGCCACCAAGGAGGTGCGGCGCATTCTGACAATTTCCCAATTTTTAATTTAACAGCGGCGCATTTTGTGGCGCTCCAGAGCAGATTTCGGCGCCACCAAGCTTATGCGGCGCATCCTGAAGCTTTTTTCCATCCGAAATTTTCCTAAGTGTCGATGTGGCGCTCGAGCATGATTTTATGCGCCGCCATGCCTATGTGGCGCATTCTGGAGCTTTTCCAGTGTTGAAAATTCCGAATTTCACATCCTTTGACCTCCGAACATCTTCTTTCTTCATTTTAATGCCTGAAACATCATTGCAATGTATTAGAATTGCCAAAGTCTTATTAAAAAGCATAAAACAAGGTAAATCGGGCTCAAATAAGCTCAATTTAACCGGTCTTATTAATATTCACACATCACATGAAATATACACTAAAAAGCAGTAAAATAGAGTCTCATGCATGCAATTTAGGTTCATTTTAACATAATTTAAGCTTATTTAAATGTGGTTTCACAGGGTGCATCACCGTCCTCATGAATTTTAAAATCCATTGCCTTTCCTTCGGCAATGCTCTTCCTAATTTCCTCCAACTTCTCATCCCCCGGTTGGGCGAGTCGTATTTCATCGAATATGGTAGGTCCCACTACCATCGCGTTGACGACTTCGTTTATTGTGCCTGAATGCACCAACTCTAGACTCAATTTCAACATGTCTCTTTATAGCTCGGCCGGTATCACGAGTGAATTCTCCACGTGTTGAGTCTTTCGACTCAAGGCGTCGGCTACTATGTTGGCTTTTCCTTCGTGATAAGCAATTTCCATGTCATAATCCTTGATTAGTTCCAACCATCTTCTTTGCCTCAAATTCAGCTCTTTTTGCGTGAATATATACTTAAGGCTCTTATGGTCGGTGAACATCCGACACTTTCGCCCATAGAGATAATGTGTCAATATCATTAAGGCGAACACGACTGCGGCTAGTTCTAAGTCGTGCGTCGGGTAGTTTTCTTCGTGTGGCTTTAGTTGACGCGATGCGTATGCTATAACTCTTTGATCTTGCATTAGCACGCATCCCAATCCCTCTTTCGAGGCGTCGCTGTACACCTCGAAGTCTCCATCCTCTGATGGTAACGCCAATACTGGCGCTGTGGTAAGTCGTTTCTTCAAATCTTGGAACGCGGACTAGCACTCACTGGTCCAGTCGTATTTCACCCCTTTCTTCAACAGCTGGGTCAACGGGCGTGCGACTTTTGAGAAATCCTTTACAAATCGCCTGTAGTATCCCGCCAATCCAAGAAAACTTCTTATCTCTGTTGGATTCTTTGGTGGCACCCACTCGGTCACTGCCGAGATCTTTGCCGGGTCTACTGCCACTCTGTTGGCGGATACTATATGCCCAATAAATGCCACTTCTTTTAACCAGAAGTCGCATTTGGACAGCTTGCCATACAGCTGATTTACTCGTAAAATTCCTAACACTTTGTGTAAGTGCTCGGAATGTTCTTCTTCGCTTTTCGAGTAGATCAATATGTCATCTATGAACACCACCACGTATTGATCTAATAGTTCTCGAAATACGTTGTTCATGAGATTCATGAACATCGCTGGGGCGTTCGTGAGCCCGAATGATAGCATCGTGAACTCGTAGTGTCCGTAGCGAGTTCTGAACGCCGTCTTTGGGATGTCCTTTTCGGCGATCCTTAACTGGTGATATCCAGATCGCAGGTCGATCTTTGAGAATACTGAAGCTCCCTTCAGTTGGTCGAATAAATCCTCGATTCTGGGCAACGGGTACTTGTTCTTGACGGTGACTTGATTAAGTCCTCTATAATCGATGCATAGTCCTAGACCTCCGTCTTTCTTCTTAACGAATAAGACCGGGGCTCCCCATGGGGACGTGCTCGGCCTTATGTATCCCTTCTCTAACAACTCTCGAGTTGTTCCTTTAGTTCCTTCATCTCTAGTGGCGCCATGCGGTAAGGAGCTTTCGAGATAGGTTCCGTTCCCGGAATGAGATCTATTGTGAATTCGAGATCTCTCTCAGGTGGCATGCCGGGAACGTCTTCAAGAAATACATCCGGGTATTCTTTCACCACCGGAATGTTATCTACCTTGACTCCTTCGGCCTCAAGGTTATGAATGTAGCATGCATACAACGTGTAACCCTTACGCCTTAAGCTACATAATTTGAAGGCGTTAACTATCTTGTTAGACTTCTTAGGGGGCTGGGAGTAAAAGATGACTCTCCTCCCTTTACTCTTTGACAACGTGATCTTTTGCTTTTGGCATTCGATCACGGCCTTATATTTGGTTAACCAATCCATCCCTAGTATGACGTCAAAATCCTTTAGATCGAATTCTACCAAGTTCGCGAAAAACTCTACGTTCTTTATAACTATCGGAATTCCGTTATAGCGCTTAGAGCAAGATACTACGTCTCCTGACGGTAGTTGAATTCCTAAGTTAATTAGCTTGCACTTAGGTAGATCTAGTTCAGGTAAGACTCTAGATGATATAATCGAGCAACTAGCTCCTGAGTCAAACAGAACTTTAAGGGGTGTACTTAAAACATCGAACGTACCTCCCATTACGTTACCCTGCACAGGCACATCCTCATGGTTGATAACATTCAACCGCCTCATTGGCCGTCCCTGATTGCCTTGTTGATCCCGGTTCGGGTTCTGATTCTGTTGCTGGTTTGGGTTCTGTGGAGGGCGTGGTTGAAGTTCTGGTTCTGAGGGGGTCTATACCCCTGGTTGTTTCCATTCCGCCCATCCTGATTGCGAGGCTGCGCTGGCCCCGTGCCTAAGTCTTTCCTCTTGGTGATGTTTTCCATTCGAGTGTGGCACTCGTTCACCCAGTGGCCATTGCGACCACACCGGTAGCATGCGCCCTGTTGGGGGCATCCCCTATCCAAGTGGGGCTTGCCACATCTCGGGCATGGTGGCACCGGGTTACCCTGGAAAAAGATTCTCCCATCATTTCCCCTATTGTTGTTCGGAGGGAGTCTGTTCAGGCCTCCTCGGAAGTTGTCTCCCCCAGAATTGTTACCGGATCGGTTATCCCTATTCCTCTTATCTTGTCCCTGAGATACCCGACTGGGCTCTCCACTCACTTTCCTCTTCATTTGTTGCACCCTTGCGACAGCTATCGCACGATCATACACCGCCTACAAGTCCGGGTAATGGACGCCAGTGATCACTTCTCGTATGGTCAAGTTCAGCCCCATTTCAAATTTTTGTGCCTTTTCCACGTCTGTCGGCACGAGTCTTGGTGCGAAACGCACCAACTCCTTGAAACGGGCGTAGTATTCCTGTACCGTTTGTCCTCCTTGCTTCAACGAGAGGAACTCCTCGTACATCGCCGCCTTTGTGCTCATGGGATAAAATCGATCCCTGAGCAGTCCCATGAACTCCTCCCACGAGTAGGGTTCTTCGTCCTTGGTTAACTTGTCTTGCGTTGCACTCCACCACTCATCCGCCTCAGCTCCGAGGTAGTATGATGCCACGTGCACCTTCTCGCCTATCGGGCACCTCACAGTGTTTAGTAACTTATCGAATGTTCGGATCCATTCCTCGAGCTTAGCCGGATCCTCCTCGCCGGCGTAGTGCGGAGGGTGATACGAGTTTACCATAGATAGGTAGTTAATGCGGGCCTCGGGTGGAGGTACCACAACTGCATGGCCCTGGTTCACATGTGTGTTCCCTATCGCAATGAGAACCTCTTCTAAGGTGCGTAGGCGAGCGTCCATGTTGTTTGGCATAGGATTTGCTGGCACCTCTTGAGCGTGTATCCCTTCGTTGTGTATCGGCATATCTGGTTGCCTAGGTGTTTCGTTGGTGTTGGGAGTAGTGGGCTGGGCGCGTGGTCTTCCTCTCGGTGCCATGCTGTTGCAAGAACAAGAGAGTTTAGATTTTCTTGTTGAAGTATTATATAATGCTTGTAAGGTGATTTATTAAATAAATGATGGTATTAACAGGTATCAATCTACTGGAACCTGTTAGTAGAGGTTGTTGGAGTTTAGTGTATTGTTTGTTGTCGTTGGGGATTGTTTACTACTGGTTTTTTTGTTTTTTGTTTTTTTTTTCAGGGTTTAGGGTTTTCAGGGTTTCAGGGTTTGGGGTTGGAGGTACCCTTGTTTAATTATTGTCTTTATATAATATATATATGTCGTTTATTTATTAATACTTGTATTTTTGTTTAGTTGTTATCTCATTATTATATATACATATGTTGTTTATTTATTATTACCTTGTTCCTTCATTTGATCAAGGTAATTAAAGAATGATAATTTAATAAAATGTAAGGAATAATTTAGATGTACTTGTATATAAAATAAATACTTGTATATTTATTACTCAAGAGAAAACTTTTATTTGGGTTACAAGCATTCGAAACAGAAATCTAATGGGAAATATAAATAATAGTGCATCGGTATGGATCTCTAAGTCTAGAGTGAATAAGTAGGTGCATCCTCGATGGGATCGTCCTTGTCGCTGGATACATCAATCGGGGTGGGTGTTCCAACAGGCTCGGGGCTCTGAGGAAATACATCATCAGCTAGGTTGGTCAGTTCCATTCCTAAGTGCCCTACTTGCATCATCAGTTCGTTATCCTTGTTTTGAAGTGCAACCACTTGGGTTTGAAGTTCGGCGACTTGGGCCTTGAGTTGAGTTATATCGTCATGGTCAGCTTCCCTAAGATGCCCCAAATGGGCCACGTTACCCTCTAGTTGTTGTACCCAAGTCTTGAAGTAATTGACATGTTGTTGTGACTCTAGATAGGCATTCATTAGTTTCATCATCAGATTGATCATGTTTGCGTTGGGTTCGGCCATCTAATGTCAACAAGGAGGTTAGAGTTAGAACATGTTTCGAGCAAAGTCAAGATATGCAGGAATTTAAATCTACATGAATATGCATATGCAATCCCCCCAATAAAAATTAATTTAATGTGTTTTTAATTTAAATTTAATCATTGATTTAAGTAATTAAAAAGTTGAGCCTCTATATTGGGCCAAAATTAATAATTTGGGCTAAAGTAACAAAAACATGAGTATTTGGGCCAAAATGATTGGGCCTATCATAAAAAAATTTTGGGTCAAAATAATTAATCTTTGGGCTCAAAATATTATTCCAACTAGATAGAAAATTTTGGCTCAAATTTTGGGCTAAAAATAATACTAGTAGTCTTAAAAATAATTAATTTAAAAATAATATTAGGTTTAAAATAATGGTTTAAAAATAATAATAATAGTAGCTCTAAAATATTCCGGGCTCTGATACCAACTTGTAACACCCCAGATTTGATAACCCATGCCGGGATGTTACTGCCACACCTCCCTAGCAAGACACGGATTCTCCGAGCTTGCTAAAGAGATGCAAGGCTATAGGTATTGCTAAAAATAATAATAAGTCTCATCCACGCATAATAGTGATAATAATAAGTCGCAGCGGAAATAATGTAAATGGGGCCGACAAGGCCAAAACTCGGGTCGATAATCAGTATCATAAAAACGACAATTTAAATGTTTAAACGTGTCCCCCATATGCACATGCTATGCATTTTCTCCGTACTCTGAAAGAAAAAGAAAAACAACAATTTTATCAGTATTATAAAATACTGAGTAAGTCGATCCTAACATAGCAATAAAGAGGTTTAATTAAATAATTAAATTTTACTCCTAGGCATGCATACAAAAATATTCCATTTACCAATTTAAAAATAAATAATTTAATTGTATACTTGAACATGCATTAAATCCATAAATAATAATTTAACATGTTATAAAATTTAAGACATAAATTTAAATGCAAAATTTAAAGACAAGAATAAATAAATAAATACGTAAAAGTAATAAGTCTTTTAATTTTCCCCGTTACGTCACTATTTCCCAATATTTAGTGTAGCCGGTCATCCGGCGGCCGCAGCCGTTTCGTAAGTTTTTTGTGTAGCCGGTCATCCGGCGGCCGCAGCCGTATCTGCCATACCCAAAACACTCCGGAGCCTCGGGAAATCCATACGGATAATCCCGAGAGTGTAGGCCATGTATCTCATGCCGTTTTGGTGTAGTATTTCATTTGAATTCTCTCGTCCATTATAGGCCCGAAGAGAAAGGCTAGAGGGGCACCCTGCAGAACACTCACCCTCCACCAAAGTATCTCATATCGTTTCGATTTAGTGTAATGGGATTTTTTAAAAGTATAGATTTATCGTATTTCAAGGTTTCGACTGTTGGTTTCGAAATTTCAAAATCTCTTCGATTTAAAATCGTTTGGCGTCACAGTTTACACCTTTTTAGTTTAAAAATTCGTTACAAGTCCGAAAAATCTGAAATTTTCACAGTATATCAAAAACACCATAGCGAACAACTTTCGTGTTTTAACGATTTCGAAATAAGTTGAGGAAACATGTCAAAAATTGAGTTTATTGCACAACATATACACTGTCATGTTTCAGTTTTACCACAGTTCAGAAAATCGACGTTTTGACATAACAAACGTACTCCAAAATTCTGAAATTTTATACACACATACTATAAATGATTATCTACAACTTTCATTTAGATTGCAAAGATCAATTCGGATTAGAAAATATAGAAACATGCTCATCAAGTTCAGACATGTATACTGTCAGTTTTTGAAAAAGTTTTAACAAGGCAGTTTATGTTCGGAGCGATTTGGGGTAGTAAACATTGATGAAAATCTCTGAAATTTTTACACAACATAGTTTAACGTGTTAGGATCAAAAGTCTAGTTTTTATTTTTCCGGTTTGACTTCTCGAAATAGGGTTTTTAATCGGACTTAAAAAATTGCGCATGTTGGGGTTTTTAAGTTCGATTTTTATGTTTCGTTACAAAGACACTAAATCGGACGCCCCTAAGCCACCGGTATTGATATGAAAGGCATCAACTTACACTAATAGAGTGTTTGGTCGTCCTAGGGTCGCTCGGTTCGGTCAAAGTCACCACGAACGGATCCACGCACACGTTCTCCTTCTCCTTCGGCCACGAACGTATTTGCAAGTCAAAGGTTCGACAGTTAGATTGAGGATTTGAGATTTAAAAACGAGATAGGAACTTAATAAAGTCCTTACCAATGATTCAAGGACTGTAATCGATGATCTACACTCTTCCTTGATCGTCGTCGGTTGCCGGAAACTCGTCGGAAGGTCGCCGGAAAGTCGTCGGGAAGGTGTTTTGGCTTGGGAGGGTTTTGAGAGTGAATGGAAGGTTGTTGACTGATGAAAGGGTGGGGGAGGCAATCCTAATTCGTCCCTAAAAGCCTTCCCCCGTCCAAAATTTACTTGCCTAATTCGGGAGTCGTAATTATGGTAAGAAATCGCTGAAATCGCGTGAATTGCCACATTCTGTGGTTCCACGCGGGGTTGGCGCAGTGAAAGGGAAAACCCCGCGCGGCCAGCGTGCGGCACCGGTCTGGACTGCGGACCGGGCCGGTCCGTGCGATCCGTCGGGTCTTTTCCTCCTCTCTTTCGGACTTCTATCCTTCCACATTTTCGGGCTCGATTTTCCGGGTCATTCTCGGGTTATGATTCTCATCCTAAATTTATTTCGACTCAAATTGATTTCATGTTTGAAATCTTAAGTCCATCGGTTTTGGGTTCGTCGGCTTCAAATCGTCGTCTTTTGACTTCCATGCATTTCCGACTTTACGGGTTCTCAGAACAAAACCTCTTTGCTCATCGGATTAAATTCAATTTTATATCCTAAAATTACGGGTATTACACAATAGGACAGCAGGTTCCAATGTAGTGGGAGGCACATGGATAGGCTCAGATGTTGGCAAATGAGAAATAAATGGATTGAGATCATCATCATGATCCACACCAACTCCTATAGAGAAGTTGGAATCATCAAAAACAATATTGACATATTCAATTACCTTTGAAATTCTTGGCAGATATACTCGATAAGCCTTTGAATCAACAGATCCCAAGAATACATCATCATCAGATTTTGAATCAAATTTCCTTAAAGCTATGCGATCTTTCAATACATAGCAAAGACAGTCAAAGACTCGAAAATAAGAGATAATTGGTCTTTTACCACGCCAAAGTTCATAAGGAGTAGTCTTTGATTGAGGTCTGAGATATACTCGGTTAATGATGTAGCAAGAAATATTAACCGCCTCAGCCCATAATTTCTTCCCAAGTGTACTTGCATGTATTAAGGAACGTGCCATTTCCTGGAGAGTGCGATTCTTATGCTCTACAACACCATTTTGCTGTGGGGTATGAGGTGTTGAAAACTCATGTGAGATACCGTGGTTGTTACAGAGTTGTGCAAACAACTGATTCTCGAACTCTTTTCCATGATCAGTGCGGATGCGAGCTATCTTCAAATCCTTGTCAGCCATAAGCTTAAGAGCTAGCTTTTCAAACACGAAAGTAGTTTCATCTTTTGATTTCAAAAAATCAATCCATGTATAGCGAGAAAAGTCATCCACACACACAAAAATGTAACGTTTAGCACCCAAGCTAGCAACCTTGGTTGGCCCCATCAAGTCCTTGTGCAACAATTCAAGACACCGTGTTGTTTGAACATCTTCAATTGCTTTGTGAGAGGAATGAATCTGCTTTCCCTTAGCACAATCACCACAGACTTGCTTAGAATAGCTCCGTAGTTTAGGCAACCCATGAACAACTCCAGACTTGCTAAGATGTATGAGAGACTTGTAGTTGATGTGTCCACACCTTTGATGCCAAAGTCGAGCAGTATCAACATGTGTCATAAGAACCCTGTGTCCAGGCTTTTTGAAAACATAGCAATCATTAGTAGTGCAAACTCCCTTCATGACACAATTCTGAGATGCATCAGTAATTAAGCACTCATCCGGAATAAATCCAACAAAGAATCTATCATCGCATAATTAACTAATAGATATGAGATTTGCATCCAAGCCAGAAACATAAAATACTTTAGAAAGAGTAGACATGTTACCATCCTTCAAAGAACAGCCACTATCAAAGTACCATTTGTTACAGTCCTATCCTTTCTGAGCAGTGAGAGTCATCATGCAAACAATTTTGTTCCTTGGAATCCACATCATCTTAAGTTTCACCTGTCTCTGTAGTTCGAGTGATGGCCAAACAACTGTTTGACCACCAAGGATGTCTCAGGAAAGCTTCAAGCAGATATCAGCAGAATGACCTTGAAACTTGCAATATGCACAATCTTTTTTCTTTTTGGCTGACTCCTTCAGTGGATCATCCTCTGATTCTTTTGAAGTACTTGCACCAAGTGTTCATGCACTTACAAAAGTGGTTACAGAATTATGTGTTGTTGGTGTGTTGTGTTTATTACCAATGCCAGTGTGATCAGATGTGTGCTTCCCTTTGGAGATAATCACATCAAGTTTTTATTTCCCTTTGATCATTCCTTCAAGTCTTTGAACTTTGATAATCATAGAAGTGTTCTCTTCTCTCTGATTATCCTTTTCAGTTGAGATAATATGTAATACCCGAGAATTTTGCAACATAAAATAAATATTAAATAAATAAACAATAAATAAAATAAATGCAATAAATAAATAAATCCAGCAAATAAATAAATAAGGATAAGGAAATGAGAAATGAAATTTAATTTAAAAAGGAATTAATAAAGATAAATAAATTCTTACACGTATAAGCGACACCTATGGACTCGAAAACTCGAGTCCAAACATAAATTTAGATTCGAGGGAAATGACGATACGGGGTTCCTATTCCATAAACCCGAAGATACCGCGGAAATCGGAATCCGGGAGCATAGGGGGATAGAAGTCCGAAAGAGAGGAGGAAAGGCACGACGGATCGCAAGACCCACCCGGACCGAAGTCCAGGCGAGTGCCGCGCGGTGGCCGCGCGGTCAATAGGGAAACGATGCGCCACAGCCGCGCCAACGGGCAGATTCGCCGGTTGCGAGATTCACTCGCCCGAATCCGGATTTTCCGACTTCGGTTGAACACCTTTCGGCTCAAGACTCCCCAAGGCCGACCTTGGATGTCCCTAGGTCGTGCCTATCTATAAATAACACCTCTTGGAAGCACCGAATACTTTTCAAAACCCTACGATACTCTCTATACACAAAACCCTAGATCCGGAAGTCATCGGAGGCACCAAAACCGAGTGAGGACTGCCGGGGACGAATTCGAGAGATCTCCAACGTCGTGGTAAGTCTGATCCGTTCATCCATCTCATTTTTAATTCAAAAACGAAGCCCTAATTCTCTTCTTTTTCCTTCTACACCCCGAATCGGATCTAGAACGAAGAACCCGACGGACGGAGAGGATAAACGGTGGACTGGAAGCCACGCCTCCGAAATCGACGATCCCGGATGACTAAAAATCTGTAAGTTGACACTTACATGGTTTGGGAGTAACTAAAACACGTAAAACAAAAAGCTTAATCGAAACTATCGTAAATCTATCAACATACGATTTCTACCGGCGCAGCAAATTTGTTTAATTTTTCCGGACCTTTAAAAGTCTTCAAACGGAAAAACTTAAAACACAAAATACGTTCCTAAGGCTTAGATCTATCTCCTGTAAAAGTTACAGAATTTTTTGTGATGATTTGATATATGAAATCCACCCGGAACCGAACTGCTGAAACTTGAATCTTGAATTTCTTGACAGAACTTAGGTCTGAACTTGATGATGTTTTTGACTAGGGTTCTAGGCCGAATTAGATCTTTAGACGAACATGAAAGTTGTAGAAAAATGTCTTAAGAAGGTCTCTGTAAAAGTTCGTTAAGTTTGGAGTCGATTTGCTATGGTAGATCTTGATAAACTTGAACTGCTGTACACGAAATTCGGACAGATTAATGATATGACGAAAATTAACGTTTTTGACCTGTTTCAGTATCTCGGATTGAAAAAGTTAAAACACGAAAGTTGTTCATCGCGATGTTTCCGAGACAGTGGTAAATTTTCAGAATTTTTGGACTTAAATCTGATTTTAAATTAATTTTAGAGTAAACTGTGGTTGACCGAGTCAAATCTTGAAATCTTGTTGAAACGGTAAAACTAGCCTTTAAGGTTTAAACGAGTAGAAGACTCTTTAAAATAAATACATGAAATCTGGAATTTAGGAAATCCCCTTTGCAAACTTGATCTTTTAAAATTAGGGGGTGAGTGCTCTGCAGGGTGCCCTCCTAACGATTCACTTCGTGTCTTTATGGACGATGGTGACCCGCGTGAAATTTTGAGATATATTGCCAAAACGGCATGAGATATATGGCCTACACTCTCGTGAATATCCACATGAATTTCCCGAGGCTCCGGAGTGGTACTGGGTATGGCAGATACGGCTGCGACCGCCGGTTTCCGGCTAAACTTGTTGATATAGCGATGCAATCGTGAAATACTTGAAATACTAAATCTTGGGTGTAATGGGGATAGTTAAATGTTTAATTATTGTCCTTTTGAAATTATTAAATGCTTTATTTGAATTAAGTATGGCTTTTATTTAAATTATGCTAAATGTACTTTTGGTTAGAGCCATGATTTAATTATGAGAATTGGTTATATTATTAAATTGAATTATTTATGGTTATTATCATGCTTTTATGTAATTATTAAATTAATGGCTTTTAAACCCTACGATCATGCATGTGTTAACTTACTCAGCAAGTTGTGCTGACCAAACCATTTATTTTTCCTTTTTCCTTACAGAGTACGTGGAACAGACATGAGCACGTTCATGCATGGGGGGACTTATATTTTGCGAAACTTATTATTTAAATTCTTGCATTAGACAATAGAATAAACGGGCATGTTTAACCCGTGTTTTGACCATGTCGGTCTTATTTACATTTCCGCTGTAATATTATACTTAAATACTATTTCCGCTGCATTATGATATTATTACTTTCGAGACTATATTGTATGGGCTGTTTGCAAATGTTTTAAATATTTTTAATTACTGAAATACCTAGCCTTGCATCTCTTTAGTAAGCCGGAGAAACCGTGTCTTACTAGGGAGGTGTGGCGGTGACATCCCAACCTGGATGACCAAAAATCGGGGTGTTACAAGTTGGTATCAGAGCCCGGCTATTTTTAAACCATTATTATTTTTAAACTACTATTTTGACTATTATTTTAAATTTTAAAGTATTATTTCCATAGAAAAATTTTTATTTTAAAACCCATGGAAAAATATATATAGTGCATGAGTTATTTTTGGGGGGAAATCATCATTTGCATTTGCATATTGCATCTCTTTTATATAGAGAACTTAGAATCTTGGCGAATTTTAACTTAGAATCTTGGCGAATTTCAACTTAGAATCTTGGCGAATTTTAACTTAGAATTTTGGCGAAGTTTAACCTAGAATCTTTTCGAATATTAACTTAGATCTTTTGCTTGCGCTAGATGGCTAGTCAAGATATGATGCAATTGATGATCAAAATGATGAACGTCCACCTTGATTCCCAACAAACCATAGAACAAATGAAACATCGTATGGCTCACTTGGAGGCAAATCTGCACCATATGGGCAACTTGAGAGAGGCGGATCACCACCGCATAAACCAATTCGAACGTCAAGTCCAAACCCTCACCACGCAAAACCTAATACTGAAGGAACACATCGATGCTCATGGACAAGACTTGAACACTATCTTTGCCGATCTACTGCCGCCAAGTTCGGAGGAGGAGGACCCGGAGGAGGATCCCGCTACCCCACCGGAGGACGTCTTGAGACGCTAGGGATTCTATCTATAGTAGACACTATTTTGCTAGGAAAATATTTCTACTTTTGTATACCTTCCCGCTTGTACTAAAATTTCGTTAAAGGGAATAAAATGCCCGATTTATTTATAATAAATCGAAAAAAATAAATAAATAAATAAATAAATCTGGACAGACCTGTCCGACAAAAAAAAAATCGAAATAAAATAAATTAAAATAAAACCCAGAAGCGTACGACGCTTCTTAGTCCGATCGAGCACCACGTGCAAAATTACAAAACACATACACATTAATAGAAATTGTTTAGACTATATGTTAAATTCACAAGTCCTAATCCACCCTATTTGTAACAAAATGGCACCCAGAGGAAGAGGAAGAACTCAACCCGCTCCCCAAACAACTACTGAAACACCTACCGAAACACCTCCAAATGTCACGGAATCGGCTCAACCTGTAGAGGAACAACCCCAAGGTGCGCAGGACGCCCCCGCACCGAACAATGTGGGCGATCGTCTTCGGACGATAGAGGAGGTCTTGATTGTGCTAGGGAATGCGCAAGTCAACCAGGGCCAAGCTGCGGCGGTACCTCCGCCCCAAGCTCGCCCCAACTATCTGGCAATGGTGAATCCCTACCAGCCACCCCACTATGCTGGTGAGGAGGATCCACCCAAACTGGAAGAATGGATCCGAACCTTCGACAAGCTGCTGGGAGCAGTCAAATGTCCGGAAGGAGAGAGAGTGCACGTCGCTTCGTACTACTTGGGAGGCGAAGCGGACGACTGGTGGCAGGCAACTCAAGCCAAGCTGACTGAAGATGATGAGCCCTACTCTTGGGTGGAAATGATGGAACTACTCAGGGATCGATTCTATCCCTTGAGTACTAAATCAGTGATGTACGAGGAATTCCTGTCGCTGAAGCAAGGAGGCCATACTGTGCAGGAGTACTACACTCGTTTCAAGGAACTAGTAAGGTTCGCACCAAGGCTAGTACCCACGGATGCAGAGAAAGCACAGAAGTTTGAGATGGGACTGAACCTGTCTGTTCGCGAGGTGATCGCGGGGGTACACTACCCCGATTTGCAAGCAGTGTATGATCGCGCTGTGGCAGTAGCGCGTGTGCAACAACTGAAGAGAAGGGTGAGTGGGGAGTCCAGCAGGGGTCCCCAAGACAAGAGGAACCGGGACGCGAGAAGCGAGAACAACACGGGAAGGAACGAACAGCGGAGAGGGTCGAATAGGCCACAACAAACCAACAATGGGAGGAGGTTTAACCAAGAAGAACCGGTACCACCCTGCCCAAGATGTGGACAACCCCATCTGGCGAGGGGATGCCCTCAATAGGGCGTCTGCTTCCGATGTGGTCGAATGGGTCACATTCGTCATGATTGCCGAACGAGGATGGAGAACATAACAAAGAGGGAAAATTTGGTCATGGGGCAGGAACAGCCTCAGAACCAAAATGGGCAGAACGGAAATAACCAGGGGTATAGACCCCCTCAAAACCAATTTAGGCCGCCGAATCAGAACCAGAACCAACGACCTCTGCCACCGCAGAATCAAAACCAACAGCAAAATCAGCAGCATAATGCGAATCAGCAGGGCAACCAAGGACGCCCTATGGGGAGGCTCAACGCGATTAACCAAGCGGACGTGCCTGCACAAGGAGAAGTGATGGCAGGTACATTTCATGTTTTGAATACACCCCTTAGAGTTCTATTTGATTCTGGAGCTAGTTGCTCAATCATAGCATCAAGAATAGTGCCTGAGTTAGATCTACCTAAGTGCGAGAGAATTAGCTTAGGAATTCAATTGCCTTCTGGAGAAGTAGTATATTGCTCTAAACAATATAACGGAATTCCTATAGTGATAAAGAACGTAGAATTCTTCGCGAACTTAGTAGAATTTAACTTAAGAGACTTTGACATCATACTGGGGATGGATTGGTTATCCCAGTATAAGGCTGTAATACCCCGTAAGAATGCATAAGCATTTATTTTTGAAACCCGAATATTATGTATCCCAAATAATAACAAACAACAACACACAATCACACAACCAAACAATGTCCGAGCTCGCAAGGAGCTAACGCCCAACTTCGAGGACGAAGTTGATTCCTAAGGGGGAGAGGATGTAACACCCGAGAAATTTAATTCACATTCAAAGGAATGGAATTAATTTCTTGTGAAAGACGTTTATCCTTAAGGAAAGTAGATGGAGATACCCCAACATTAAATTGAGCCCAAAAGAAAGTGAGGGCGCAACTTCGGGGACGAAGTTGATTCTTAAGGGGGGGAGGATGTAATACCCCGAATTTTTATCAACGCCCAAAGGAATAAAATTTATTCCGATCAATGTTGAAATATTTCCGAGAAGAAGAAAATAATTTATCACGATAAATTATTGCTCGGAAATGAAACGCCGATAGATTTAAATTCAAAATGGAATAAAAGAGGGAAAGGAAGCCCGAAGACATTCCATGAATTGAGTCAAAATAATTGGAATTAAATTCAAGAAGGAAAAGAATTTTAATTCCAAGAACCCGTGAAGTCGGAAAAAAATTTAATGAAACAAGTTATTGCACGGGAATCAAAAGACGACGAATTGGAAGCCGACGAAACCGAGACCGACGGACCTAAGATTTCAAACATGAAATTCATTTGAGTCGAGATAAACTTAAGATAAGAATTTATGCCCGAGAATGACCCGAAAAATCGAGGCCGAAAACGTAGGAGGATAGAAGTCCGAAAGAGAGGAGAAAAGGCCCGACGGATCGCACGGCCCGGCACGGACCGCAGCCCAGCCGGGGCCGGCGCGCACCCCGCGCAGTTTCCTTCATAAAAGCGCGCCAACAGCGCGCCATTGCAGCAGCAGCTGCGTTTGTCGCGTTTTGGCGACTTTCTCGCCAATTTTCGGGGCCCAAGTGAGGAATCTCGATCTATCACGGGTGTGGCATCTTTTGGACGTTATGTATTGAGTCCCATCTTCATTTGTCAGCCATTTTCATCAATCATTCACCCCAAACTCTCCAAAAACTCTCCCAAAAGCCAAACACTCTTCCGACGAACTTCCGGCGACTTTCCGACGAGTTTCCGGCAACCAAATCCAACCAAGGAAGTGTGTAGATCAAGGATTGCAGGCTTTGGATTGTTGGTAAGATGTTAATCAAGTTTCCATATGATTTTAAGATCATAAACATCATCCTAACTTACGAATCTTCGTATTCAAACACAAATCGGAGCCAAGGGAAGAATAAATCGGGTGGAAGAGATTCGTTCGTGACATCCCGTGGATTCCGGACGACCCGTGACTTCCTAGACATCATCCCCACTGTAAGTTAACCTTACTATGGCTTTGGGTGACTTAAAATGCAACAAAAACATAGAGTTTTAAAAACTCTAAAATCTGTCAACAAGAGAAACCCTCAACGCAGCGTTTTCGTATGAATTTTTCGAACCTCTAAAGCTGCTCAAACAATAAAACTCAAAACATGAAAAGTGTTGCTAAGACTTTGATTTAGCTTCTGTAAAAATTTCATAATTTTTCATGATGTTTTGAAACCTGATCCGACCCAAAAACCGAAGAGTATTAAATCTGGATCTTAGAACTTTGGCAGATTTCACTCTCAATCTTGTTGGTTATGTTGACCATGGATCTAGGCCGATCTAGGATTGGTGTTGAACATGAAAGTTGTAGATCTATGAGTTTAGAACATTTCTGCAAGTTTTTAGAATTTTTCGTTGAGATTTGAACCTCCGAACTCGAGCCGATCCGATCTGCGTTAGAACCGATGTCAAGAACCTTGACAGATTTCTTAATCAAACTCGACGAGCAAAACTCTTACTTAGAGTGTTCAAACCTGAAAACTCAAAACTAAGATTTTGATCCAAAGATCATAAGCTATGTTGTGTAAAAATTTCAGAAATTTTCATCAAGTTTTGATACCCCAAATCGTATCGGACATATTCTGCGTTTTTAAGAATTTTCAAAGGATGACAGATTTCATAACCGATCTTGAGGAGCTTATTCCTATCATTTCTAGTCCGAACCAATCTTTGAGTTCAAAAAAACAATTGTTGGAAATCAAGTCTAGTATGTGCCTGTAAAATTTCAGAATTTTTGGAGTCCATTTGATATGATAAAAAGTCAAATCTTTGAGAGTTGTCAAACCTGAATCCTGACAGCATACTATTTGAATCGAAAACTTGATTTTTGACATGCTTCCCATCGTTTTTCCGAAAAACTTAAAACACGAAAGTTGTTCATTGGGATGTTTTTGAGATACTGTGAAAATTTCAAATCAATCGCCTAAGAAATGGATTTTTAAACCAAAAAGGCGCAAACTGTGACATCGATCGATTTTTGAAATCTTTTAAACAACGATCGAGACGTTGGAATTACGATAAAGCTATATTTTTGAAAAATCCCGTTACACCAAATAAAAACATTTTCTGTAAAAGAATTCTTTTGAAACATTGGGGACTTGTGACCAAGTTTGATATTATCAATATGATTCATGCGGGTTTGATTCCCAATGATGTATTTGAGTTCTTGCGGGTTAGATTCCCCAAGGGCGATTGTATGTTTTCCTGCGGGTTAGATTCCCCAGGATGTATTGAGTTCTTGCGGGTTAGATTCCCCAAGGGCGATTGAATGTTTCCTGCGAAAAATATTGGTTATGAGGATTGCGGTCACAAGAGCCCTGGTGAATGGTGAACTATAAAAGAAACGAAAAATATTTTGAGAAGTGATATTTTTGAAATTGGCTGAGGCCGCCGGAGCACCGGCTAAATGATACTTTTGAAATTGGCTGCGGCCGCCGGATTGCCGGCTAAATTAAATATTGTTGAAATGGTTATGTAACGGGAGAACAAAATATCTAATATTTTTAAGTATTTATTTAGTTATGCCTTGCAAATCATTTTACTGCAAGAAATGTTTTTATTAAATTTAATTAAAGGCTTTGAAACCCCTAACCCATGCTATGTGTTAACTTACTCAGCGCGTTTTTGCTGACCCAAACCATTTATCCCCTTTTTCTTACAGAGTACGAAGAATATGCATCGTCATATGCATACATGGGAACATTAGGGGAAATCTTTATTTTAAATCCCTGCCTTTAATTACGACTTGCATGAACGGGCTTGTTTAACCCGTGCTTTGGCCATGTTGGCCCTATATTTAAATTCCGCTGCAAGTTTGATGTATTATCCTTAAATTATATATGAATGGGCTGTTTGAATATTTTAAATTCTGAAAAACCATAGCCTTGCATCTCTTTAGTGAGCTCGGAGAAACCGTGTCTTGCTAGGGAGGTGTGGCGGTGGCATCCCGGCCTGGGTTACCAAAACCGGGGTGTTACAGAGTGGTATCAGAGCCCAGACTATTTTAAAGCTATTTATTTTAAAGAAAATATCTGATACCAGAGTGGTATCAGAGCCCAGAATATTTTAAACTACTATTTTAAAGAGCTCGGAATATTTTTAAACTATTATTTTCAAGTATTATTATTTTTAAAGTTATCATTTCTAAACTAGTAATATATTTTAAAGATCCCAATTATTATTTTGAAGTTAAGGCCCAAATTTTTAGCCCAAATTTTTTTTTTTTAGAAGCCCAAGAAATTATCTTGGCCCAATAGCCTTGTTTTATTTAAAGCCCAAATAATTTATTTCTTTCGGCCCAATATAGTGGCCCAAACCTTTTATCCTTATTTTAATCTATCCATGGAATAAATTTATTTTTAAAACCCATGGATAAATAAATGCATGCATAAAAAAAAAAAATTTTTTTTATTGGGGGGACACATATGCATATGCATACATAAATATTTACACTAACCCTTTTTATGTGAATTATCGGTAATAAGAAACACTCCTACCTTAGAACTTGACATGATCTTGACTTAGGAGCGCCAACTTAAGACTAACTTTGCCTTAGTCCTAGATCTTGATCACTTAGAAACTTATCTTCGCGTACTTCTATAACAGAAATTGGCACCTATAAGAAAACAGAGGAAGGATCATATGCGATGATACCCGAACCTGGTTGTGAATAATACATAGGCAGTTATGGGGACATAACTGTAATCTTAAGGGGGGGAGGATGTAATACCCCGTAAGAATGCATAAGCATTTATTTTTGAAACCCGAATATTATGTATCCCAAATAATAACAAACAACAACACACAATCACGCAACCAAACAATGTCCGAGCTCGCAAGGAGCTAACGCCCAACTTCGAGGACGAAGTTGATTCCTAAGGGGGAGAGGATGTAACACCCGAGAAATTTAATTCACATTCAAAGGAATGGAATTAATTTCTTGTGAAAGACGTTTATCCTTAAGGAAAGTAGATGGAGATACCCCAACATTAAATTGAGCCCAAAAGAAAGTGAGGGCGCAACTTCGGGGACGAAGTTGATTCTTAAGGGGGGGAGGATGTAATACCCCGAATTTTTATCAACGCCCAAAGGAATAAAATTTATTCCGATCAATGTTGAAATATTTCCGAGAAGAAGAAAATAATTTATCACGATAAATTATTGCTCGGAAATGAAACGCCGATAGATTTAAATTCAAAATGGAATAAAAGAGGGAAAGGAAGCCCGAAGACATTCCATGAATTGAGTCAAAATAATTGGAATTAAATTCAAGAAGGAAAAGAATTTTAATTCCAAGAACCCGTGAAGTCGGAAAAAAATTTAATGAAACAAGTTATTGCACGGGAATCAAAAGACGACGAATTGGAAGCCGACGAAACCGAGACCGACGGACCTAAGATTTCAAACATGAAATTCATTTGAGTCGAGATAAACTTAAGATAAGAATTTATGCCCGAGAATGACCCGAAAAATCGAGGCCGAAAACGTAGGAGGATAGAAGTCCGAAAGAGAGGAGAAAAGGCCCGACGGATCGCACGGCCCGGCACGGACCGCAGCCCAGCCGGGGCCGGCGCGCACCCCGCGCAGTTTCCTTCATAAAAGCGCGCCAACAGCGCGCCATTGCAGCAGCAGCTGCGTTTGTCGCGTTTTGGCGACTTTCTCGCCAATTTTCGGGGCCCAAGTGAGGAATCTCGATCTATCACGGGTGTGGCATCTTTTGGACGTTATGTATTGAGTCCCATCTTCATTTGTCAGCCATTTTCATCAATCATTCACCCCAAACTCTCCAAAAACTCTCCCAAAAGCCAAACACTCTTCCGACGAACTTCCGGCGACTTTCCGACGAGTTTCCGGCAACCAAATCCAACCAAGGAAGTGTGTAGATCAAGGATTGCAGGCTTTGGATTGTTGGTAAGATGTTAATCAAGTTTCCATATGATTTTAAGATCATAAACATCATCCTAACTTACGAATCTTCGTATTCAAACACAAATCGGAGCCAAGGGAAGAATAAATCGGGTGGAAGAGATTCGTTCGTGACATCCCGTGGATTCCGGACGACCCGTGACTTCCTAGACATCATCCCCACTGTAAGTTAACCTTACTATGGCTTTGGGTGACTTAAAATGCAACAAAAACATAGAGTTTTAAAAACTCTAAAATCTGTCAACAAGAGAAACCCTCAACGCAGCGTTTTCGTATGAATTTTTCGAACCTCTAAAGCTGCTCAAACAATAAAACTCAAAACATGAAAAGTGTTGCTAAGACTTTGATTTAGCTTCTGTAAAAATTTCATAATTTTTCATGATGTTTTGAAACCTGATCCGACCCAAAAACCGAAGAGTATTAAATCTGGATCTTAGAACTTTGGCAGATTTCACTCTCAATCTTGTTGGTTATGTTGACCATGGATCTAGGCCGATCTAGGATTGGTGTTGAACATGAAAGTTGTAGATCTATGAGTTTAGAACATTTCTGCAAGTTTTTAGAATTTTTCGTTGAGATTTGAACCTCCGAACTCGAGCCGATCCGATCTGCGTTAGAACCGATGTCAAGAACCTTGACAGATTTCTTAATCAAACTCGACGAGCAAAACTCTTACTTAGAGTGTTCAAACCTGAAAACTCAAAACTAAGATTTTGATCCAAAGATCATAAGCTATGTTGTGTAAAAATTTCAGAAATTTTCATCAAGTTTTGATACCCCAAATCGTATCGGACATATTCTGCGTTTTTAAGAATTTTCAAAGGATGACAGATTTCATAACCGATCTTGAGGAGCTTATTCCTATCATTTCTAGTCCGAACCAATCTTTGAGTTCAAAAAAACAATTGTTGGAAATCAAGTCTAGTATGTGCCTGTAAAATTTCAGAATTTTTGGAGTCCATTTGATATGATAAAAAGTCAAATCTTTGAGAGTTGTCAAACCTGAATCCTGACAGCATACTATTTGAATCGAAAACTTGATTTTTGACATGCTTCCCATCGTTTTTCCGAAAAACTTAAAACACGAAAGTTGTTCATTGGGATGTTTTTGAGATACTGTGAAAATTTCAAATCAATCTCCTAAGAAATGGATTTTTAAACCAAAAAGGCGCAAACTGTGACATCGATCGATTTTTGAAATCTTTTAAACAACGATCGAGACGTTGGAATTACGATAAAGCTATATTTTTTAAAAATCCCGTTACACCGAATAAAAACATTTTCTGTAAAAGAATTCTTTTGAAACATTGGGGACTTGTGACCAAGTTTGATATTATCAATATGATTCATGCGGGTTTGATTCCCAATGATGTATTTGAGTTCTTGCGGGTTAGATTCCCCAAGGGCGATTGTATGTTTTCCTGCGGGTTAGATTCCCCAGGATGTATTGAGTTCTTGCGGGTTAGATTCCCCAAGGGCGATTGAATGTTTCCTGCGAAAAATATTGGTTATGAGGATTGCGGTCACAAGAGCCCTGGTGAATGGTGAACTATAAAAGAAACGAAAAATATTTTGAGAAGTGATATTTTTGAAATTGGCTGAGGCCGCCGGAGCACCGGCTAAATGATACTTTTGAAATTGGCTGCGGCCGCCGGATTGCCGGCTAAATTAAATATTGTTGAAATGGTTATGTAACGGGAGAACAAAATATCTAATATTTTTAAGTATTTATTTAGTTATGCCTTCCAAATCATTTTACTGCAAGAAATGTTTTTATTAAATTTAATTAAAGGCTTTGAAACCCCTAACCCATGCTATGTGTTAACTTACTCAGCGCGTTTTTGCTGACCCAAACCATTTATCCCCTTTTTCTTACAGAGTACGAAGAATATGCATCGTCATATGCATACATGGGAACATTAGGGGAAATCTTTATTTTAAATCCCTGCCTTTAATTACGACTTGCATGAACGGGCTTGTTTAACCCGTGCTTTGGCCATGTTGGCCCTATATTTAAATTCCGCTGCAACTTTGATGTATTATCCTTAAATTATATATGAATGGACTGTTTGAATATTTTAAATTCTGAAAAACCATAGCCTTGCATCTCTTTAGTGAGCTCGGAGAAACCGTGTCTTGCTAGGGAGGTGTGGCGGTGGCATCCCGGCCTGGGTTACCAAAACCGGGGTGTTACAAAGGCGGTGATCGAATGCCAAATGCAAAAGATCACCTTGTCAAAAAGTAGGGGAAAGAGAGTTATCTTTTAGTCTCAGCCCCCTAAGAAGAGTAGCAAAATCGTTAGTGCACTTAAACTAAGTAACTTGATGCGTAAGGGGTATGAGCTATATGCGTCCTATGTGCACAACCTTGGGGCGGAAGAGAACAAGGTTGATAGCATACCAGTGGTATGGGAATACCTGGATGTGTTTCCTGAAGACATCCCGGGCATGCCACCTGAGCGAGATCTTGAATTCACGATAGATCTCATTTCGGGCACAGAGCCTGTTTCAAAAGCTCCGTACCGAATGGCACCACTGGAAATGAAGGAGTTAAAGGACCAACTCGAGGAGCTGTTAGGAAAAGGGTACATAAGGCCGAGTACTTCCCCCTGGGGAGCACCAGTTTTATTTGTTAAGAAGAAAGACGGAGGATTACGTCTTTGCATAGACTATCGAGGGTTAAACCAAGTGACTATCAAGAATAAATACCCTCTGCCGAGAATTGAGGATCTATGTGATCAACTGAAGGGAGCTTCAGTATTCTCGAAGATCGACTTACGATCGGGGTATCACCAGTTTAGAATTGCCGAGAAAGACATTCCGAAGACGGCGTTTCGAACTCGATATGGCCACTATGGGTTCACAGTGTTATCCTTTGGGTTAACAAATGCTCCAGCAATGTTCATGAACCTCATGAACAATGTATTTCGAGAGCTGTTAGATCAGTGTGTAGTGGTGTTCATTGATGACATCCTGATCTACTCGAAAAGTGAGGAGGAGCATGCCCAGCACTTGCACCAAGTGTTAGGGACCTTGCGAAAAAATCAGCTATACGGCAAATTGTCCAAATGCGACTTTTGGTTGAAGGAGGTAGCATTTCTTGGACACATAGTATCCGCTGATGGAGTTTCAGTGGATCCGGCAAAAGTCTCTGCCGTAACTGAATGGGCAACTCCAAAAAGCGAAACTGAGATAAGGAGTTTCCTTGGATTAGCCGGGTACTATAGACGGTTCGTGAAGGATTTTTCGAAAATCGCACGCCTTTGACCCAGCTACTTAAGAAGGGAGTAAAATACGTGTGGACAGAGGCTTGTGAGACAGCGTTTCAAGAACTGAAGAAACGACTCACAACCACACCCGTATTGACACTACCATCAGAGAATGGTGACTTCGAAGTTTATAGCGATGCTTCGAATGAAGGTTTAGGTTGTGTCTTGATGCAAGACTCGAGAATCATAGCGTATGCATCACGCCAACTAAAACCTCATGAGGAGAATTATCCGACACATGACCTGGAGTTGCCAGCGGTCGTTTTTGCTCTAAAGATATGGAGACACTATCTTTATGGGCGGTAGTGTCGAATGTTCACCGACCACAAGAGCTTGAAGTATATATTCACTCAGAAGGAGTTGAATTTGAGACAGCGAAGGTGTTTGGAACTTATTAAAGACTACGATTTGGATATAGCCTACCACGAGGGGAAGGCGAATGTGGTAGCCGATGCCCTAAGTCGGAAAACCCAACACGTGATAAACTCGTTGGTAATTCTGCCGACATTGTACATGGATTTAGCGCGATAAATGTGCCGAGTTGAAGCGAAGGTTGATGGAGGAATGGCACAACACGCCATATTCAGTACATCCCGGAGGCGACAAGCTCTACAAAGATTTAAAGAAGATCTATTGGTGGCCGGGAATGAAGAAGGAAGTGGCAGACTTCGTGGCGAAATGTCTCACCTACCAAAAGGTTAAGGCAGTACGACATAAACCCTTAAGACTGATGCAACCACTAGAGATTCCAAGTTGGAAGTGGGATAGCATCTCAATGGATTTTGTCTCGGTATTACCCCGATCACCTAAAGGCATGAACAAGATTTGGGTGATTGTTGATAGGCTAACGAAGACAGCCATATTTATCCCGATGAAGGACACGTGGACTAGGGACCAACTGGCCCGAGCCTACGTTGATAATGTGGTACGATGACATGGAGTACCACATGACATCATTTCCGATAGAGACGGTAGATTTGTCTCTCACTTTTGGACGGAGTTACAAAAAGCTCTCGGTACTCAAATCAAAATGAGCACCGCATTCCACCCGATGACGGATGGTCAAACCGAGAGAACAATCCAAACACTAGAAGACATGCTGAGAGCATGCGTGTTGGAATTTAAGGGAAATTGGGAATCCCATTTACCCTTAATCGAATTTTCTTATAATAATAGCTACCATGCTAGCATTGGCATGGCACCATTCGAGGCGTTGTATGGACGAAAGTGCCGGAGCCCGTTGAGCTGGGAAGAAAACGATAAGTCGGTGGTAGTGGGTCCACAACTTATCGAAGACAAGGCTCAACAAATCAAAATGATTCAAGGAAAAATGATAGCCGCTCAAGACCGTCAGAAGAGTTACGCTGACGCGAGACGACGAGACCTAGAATTTCAAGTGGGAGATAGGGTCATGCTAAAGATATCACCCATGAAGGGGGTGATGCGCTTTGGCAAACGAG
Source organism: Hygrophila difformis (assembly GCA_030278955.1). NCBI lineage: Eukaryota > Viridiplantae > Streptophyta > Magnoliopsida > Lamiales > Acanthaceae > Hygrophila > Hygrophila difformis. Next base: position 41,316,158 of record JAOANR010000007.1, on the reverse strand, counting down.
GGAAGTTGGGTCGTCGATACATAGGACCTTACGAGATTCTAGAACGAGTCGGGAATTTGGACTACTGACTGGCTTTACCGCCACAATTAGATCGAGTTCATAATGTTTTCCATGTCTCACAACTAAAGAAGTATGTGCCAGACCCGACACATGTACTTCAGCCGGAAGTAATCGAACTCGATGAGGATCTGACTTATGAAGAAGTCCCAGTGCGAATTCTGGACACTAAGGAGCGAGTAATGAGGAACAAAACCGTCAAAATGATCAATGTTCTTTGGTCAAACCACGAAAGTGAGACGGCAACTTGGGAGGTAGAATCCGACATGAGAGAACGCTATCCGACACTGTTCCAAACCGACACCGACACAGTTATAGGGAAATAACTGCAACCTTAAGGGGGAGAGGATGTCATACCATGTATTTTTCGTGCATTTTTGTAAACAAACAAACAAATTCGAATTGTTTTGAACTACGTTATGGCTTGATCCCTTCATAGGGTACGTAGGCAGCTTAGAAGTTTTAATTCTAAGTTCAGTCACAAAATAATAAAACAAACAAAAGACCTTAGCACGAGAAAAGCCGAAACACAACTTCGAGGACGAAGTTGATTCTTAAGGAGGGTAGACTGTAATACCCGAGAATTTTGCAACATAAAACAAATAATTAAATAAATAAACAATAAATAAAATAAATGCAATAAATAAATAAATTCAACAAATAAATAAATAAGGATAAGGAAATGAGAAATGAAATTTAACCTAAAAAGGAATCAAGGGAATTTAATTAAATAAAAAGGAATTAATAAAGATAAATAAATTCTTACACGTATACCCGACACCTATGGACTCGAAAACTCGAGTCCAAATATAAATTTCGATCCGAGGGAAATGACGATATGGGGTTCCTATTCCGTAAACCCGAAGATACCCCGGAAATCGGAATCCGGGAGTATAGGGGGATAGAAGTCCGAAAGAGAGGAGGAAAGGCACGACGGATCGCACGACCCGCCCAGACCGAAGTCCAGGCGAGTGCCGCGCGGTCAATAGGGAAACGGCGCGCCACGGCCGCGCCAACGGGCAGATTCGCCGGTTGCGAGATTCACTCGCCCGAATCCGGATTTTCCGACTTCGGTTGAACACCTTTCGGCTCAAGACTCCCCAAGTCCGACCTTGGACGTCACTAGGTCGTGCCTATCTATAAATAACACCTCTTGGAAGCCCCGAACACTTTTCAAAACCCTACGATACTCTCTATACACAAAACCCTAGATCCGGAAGTCATCGGAGGCACCAAAACCAAGCGAGGACTGCCGTGGACGAATTCGAGAGATATCCAACATCGTGGTAAGTCTGATCTGTTCATCCATCTCGTTTTTAATTCAAAAACGAAGCCCTAATTCTCTTCTTTTTCCTTCTACACCCCGAATCGGATCTAGAACGAAGAACCCGACGAACGGAGAGGATAAACGGTGGACTGGAAGCCACGCCTCCAAAATCGACGATCCCGGACGACTACAAATCTGTAAGTTGACACTTACATGGTTTGGGAGTAACTAAAACACGTAAAACAAAAAGCTTAGTCGAAACTGTCGTAAATCTGTCAACATACGATTTCTACCGGCGCAGCAAATTTGTCTAATTTTTCAGAACCTATAAAAGTCTTCAAACGGAAAAACTTAAAACACAAAAAACGTTCCTATGGCTTAGATCTATCTCCTGTAAAAGTTACAGAATTTTTCGTGATGATTTGATATATGAAATCCACCCGTAACCGAACTGCTGAAACTTGAATCTTGAATTTCTTGACAGAACTTAGGTCTGAACTTGATGATGTTTTTGACTAGGGTTCTAGGCCGATTTAGATGTTTATCCGAACATGAAAGTTGTAGAAAAATGTCTTAAGAAGGTCTCTGTAAAATTTCGTTAAGTTTGGAGTTGATTTACTTTGGTAAATCTTGATAAACTTGAACTGCTGTACACGAAATTCGGACAGATTAATGATATGACGAAAATTGATGTTTTTGACCTGTTTCGGTATCTCGAATTGAAAAAGTTAAAACACAAAAGTTGTTCATCTCGATGTTTCCGAAACAGTGGTAAATTTTCAGAATTGTTGGACTTAAATCTGATTTTAAATTAATTTTAGAGTAAACTGTGGTTGACCGAGTCAAATCTTTAAATCTTGTTGAAACGGTGAAACTAGCCTTTAAGGTTTAAATGAGTAGAAGACTCTTTGAAGTAAATACATGAAATCTGGAATTTAGGAAATCCCCTTTGCAAACTTGATCTTTTAAAATTAGGGGGTGAGTGCTCTGCAGGGTGCCCTCCTAACGATTCACTTCGTGTCTTTATGGATGATGGTGACCCGCGCGAAATTTTGAGATATATTGCCAAAACGGCATGAGATATATGGCCTACACTCTCGTGAATATCCACATGGGTTTCCCGAGGCTCCGGAGTGGTACTGGGTGTGGCAGATACGGCTGCGACCGCCGGTTTCCGGCTAAACTTGTTGATATCGCGATGCAATCGTCAAATACTTGAAATACTAAATCTTGGGTGTAATGGGGATAGTTAAATGTTTAATTATTGTCCTTTTGAAATTATTAAATGCTTTATTTGAATTAAGTATGACTTTTATGTAAATTATGCTAAATGTACTATTGGTTAGTGCCATGATTTAATTATGAGAATTGGTTATATTATTAAATTGAATTATTTATGATTATTATCATGCTTTTATGTAATTATTAAATTAATGGCTTTTAAACCCTACGATCATGCATGTGTTAACTTACTCAGCAAGTTGTGCTGACCAAACCATTTATTTTTCCTTTTTCCTTACAGAGTATGTGGAACAGACATGAGCACGTTCATGCATGGGGGGGACTTATATTTTGCGAAACTTATTATTTAAATTCTTGCATTAGACAATAGAATAAACGGGCATGTTTAACCCGTGTTTTGACCATGTCGGTCTTATTTACTTTTCCGCTGCAATATTATACTTAAATACTATTTCCGCTGCATTATGATATTATTACTTTCGAGACTATATTGTATGGGCTGTTTGCAAATGTTTTAAATATTTTTAATTACTGAAATACCTAGCCTTGCATCTCTTTAGTAAGCCGGAGAAACCGTGTCTTACTAGGGAGGTGTGGCGGTGACATCCCGACCTGGGTGACCAAAAATCGGGGTGTTTCAAGTTGGTATCAGAGCCCGGCTATTTTTAAACTATTATTTTTAAACCATTATTATTTTTAAACTACTATTTTGACTATTATTTTAAATTTTAAAGTATTATTTCCATGGAAAAATTTTTATTTTAAAACCCATGGAAAAATATATATAGTGCATGAGTTATTTTTGGGGGGAAATCATCATTTGCATTTGCATATTGCATCTCTTTTATGTAGAGAACTTAGAATCTTGGCGAATTTTAACTTAGAATATTGGCGAATTTCAACTTAGAATCTTGGCGAATTTTAACTTAGAATTTTGGCGAAGTTTAACCTAGAATCTTTTCGAATATTAACTTAGATTTTTTGCTTGCGCTAGATGGCTAGTCAAGATATGATGCAATTGATGATCAAAATGATGAACGTCCACCTTGATTCCCAACAAACCATAGAACAAATGAAACATCGTATGGCTCACTTGGAGGCAAATCAGCACCATATGGGCAACTTGAGAGAGGCGGATCACCACCGCATAAACCAACTCGAACGTCAAGTCCAAACCCTCACCACGCAAAACCTAAAACTGAAGGAACACATCGATGCTCATGGACAAGACTTGAACACTATCTTTAACGATCTACTGCCGCCAAGTTCAGAGGAGGAGGACCTGGAGGAGGATCCCGCTACCCCACCAGAGGACGTCTTGAGACGCTAGGGATTCTATCTATAGTAGACACTATTTTTCTAGGAAAATATTTCTACTTTTGTATACCTTCCCGCTTACTAAAATTTCGTTAAAGGGAATAAAATGCCCGATTTATTTATAATAAATCGAAAAAAATAAATAAATAAATAAATAAATCTGGATAGACCTGTCGACAATAAAAAAAAAATCGAAATAAAATAAATTAAAATAAAACCCAGAAGCGTACGGCGCTTCTTAGTCCGATCGAGCACCACGTGCGAAATTACAAAACACATACACATTAATAGAAATTGTTTAGACTATATGTTAAGTTCACAAGTCCTAATCCACCCTATTTGTAACAAAATGGCACCCAGAGGAAGAGGAAGAACTCAACCCGCTCCCCAAACCACTACTGAAACACCTCCAAATGTCACGGAATCGGCTCAACCTGTAGAGGAACAACCCCAAGGTGCACAGGACGCCCCCGCACCGAACAATGTGGGCGATCGTCTTCGGACGATAGAGGAGGTCTTGATTGCGCTAGGGAAGTAATCGAACTCGATGAGGATCTGACTTATGAAGAAGTCCCAGTGCGAATTCTGGACACTAAGGAGCGAGTAACGAGGAACAAAACCGTCAAAATGATCAATGTTCTTTGGTCAAACCACGAAAGTGAGACGGCAACTTGGGAGGTAGAATCCGACATGAGAGAACGCTATCCGACACTGTTCCAAACCAACACCGACACAGTTATGGGGACATAACTGCAACCTTAAGGGGGAGAGGATGTCATACCATGTATTTTTCGTGCATTTTTGTAAACAAACAAACAAATTCGAATTGTTTTGAACTACGTTATGGCTTGATCCCTTCATAGGGTACGTAGGCAGCTTAGAAGTTTTAATTCTAAGTTCAGTCACAAAATAATAAAACAAACAAAAGACCTTAGCACGAGAAAAGCCGAAACACAACTTCGAGGACGAAGTTAATTCTTAAGGAGGGTAGACTGTAATACCCGAGAATTTTGCAACATAAAACAAATAATTAAATAAATAAACAATAAATAAAATAAATGCAATAAATAAATAAATTCAGCAAATAAATAAATAAGGATAAGGAAATGAGAAATGAAATTTAACTTAAAAAGGAATCAAGGGAATTTAATTAAATAAAAAGGAATTAATAAAGATAAATAAATTCTTACACGTATACCCGACACCTATGGACTCGAAAACTCGGGTCCAAACATAAATTTCGATCCGAGGGAAATGACGATACGGGGTTCCTATTCCGTAAACCCGAAGATACCCCGGAAATGGGAATCCGGGAGTATAGGGGGATAGAAGTTCGAAAGAGAGGAGGAAATGCACGACGGATCGCACGACCCGCCCGGACCGAAGTCCAGGCGAGTGCCGTGCGGTCAATAGGGAAACGGCGCGCCACGGCCGCGCCAACAAGCAGATTCGCCGGTTGCGAGATTCACTCGCCCGAATCCGGATTTTCCGACTTCGGTTGAACACCTTTCGACTCAAGACTCCCCAAGGCCGACCTTGGACGTCACTAGGTCGTGCCTATCTATAAATAACACCTCTTGGAAGCCCCGAACACTTTTCAAAACCCTATGATCCTCTCTATACACAAAACCCTAGATCCGGAAGTCATCGGAGGCACCAAAACCAAGCGAGGACTGCCGTGGATGAATTCGAGAGATCTCCAACATCGTGGTAAGTCTGATCCGTTCATCCATCTCGTTTTTAATTCAAAAACGAAGCCCTAATTCTCTTCTTTTTCCTTCTACACCCCGAATCGGATCTAGAACGAAGAACCCGACGAACGGAGAGGATAAACGGTAGACTGGAAGCCACGCCTCCGAAATCGACGATCCCGGACGACTACAAATCTGTAAGTTGACACTTACATGGTTTGGGAGTAACTAAAACACGTAAAACAAAAAGCTTAATCGAAACTGTCGTAAATCTGTCAACATACGATTTCTACCGGCGCAGCAAATTTGTCTAATTTTTCCGAACCTTTAAAAGTCTTCAAACGGAAAAACTTAAAACACAAAAAACGTTCCTAAGGCTTAGTTCTATCTCCTGTAAAAGTTTTAGAATTTTTCGTGATGATTTGATATATGAAATCCACCCGGAACCGAACTGCTGAAACTTGAATCTTGAATTTCTTGACAGAACTTAGGTCTGAAGTTGATGATGTTTTTGACTAGGGTTTTAAGCCGATTTAGATCTTTAGCCGAACATGAAAGTTGTAGAAAAATGTCTTAAGAAGGTCTCTGTAAAATTTCGTTAAGTTTGGAGTTGATTTTCTATGGTAGATCTTGATAATCTTGAACTGCTGTACACGAAATTCGGACAGATTAATGATATGACGAAAATTAACGTTTTTCACCTGTTTCGGTATCTCGGATTGAAAAAGTTAAAACACAAAAGTTGTTCATCTCGATGTTTTCGAGTCAGTGGTAAATTTTCAGAAGTTTTGGACTTAAATCTGATTTTAAATTAATTTTAGAGTAAACTGTAGTTGACCGAGTCAAATCTTGAAATCTTGTTGAAACGGTGAAACTAGCCTTTAATGTTTAAACGAGTAGAAGACTCATTGAAATAAATACATGAAATCTGGAATTTAGGAAATCCCCTTTACAAACTTGATCTTTTAAAATTAGGGGGTGAGTGCTCTGCAGGGTGCCCTCCTAACGATTCACTTCGTGCCTTTATGGACGATGGTGACCCGCGCAAAATTTTGAGATATATTGCCAAAACGGCATGAGATATATGGCCTATACTCTCGTGAATATCCACATGGGTTTCCCGAGGCTCCGGAGTGGTACTGGGTATGGCAGATACGGCTGCGGCCGCCGGTTTCCGGCTAAACTTGTTGATATCGCGATGCAATCGTGAAATACTTGAAATACTAAATCTTGGGTGTAATGGGGATAGTTAAATGTTTAACTATTGTCCTTTTGAAATTATTAAATGCTTTATTTGAATTAAGTATGGCTTTTATTTAAATTATGCTAAATGTAGTATTGGTTAGTGCCATGATTTAATTATGAGAATTGATTATATTATTAAATTCAATTATTTATGATTATTATCATGCTTTTATGTAATTATTAAATTAATGGCTTTTAAACCCTACGATCATGCATGTGTTAACTTACTCAGCAAGTTGTGCTGACCAAACCATTTATTTTTCCTTTTTCCTTACAGAGTATGTGGAACAGACATGAGCACGTTCATGCATGGGGGGACTTATATTTTGCGAAACTTATTATTTAAATTCTTGCATTAGACAATAGAATAAACGTGCCTGTTTAACCCGTGTTTTGACCATGTCGATCTTATTACATTTCCGCTGCAATATTATACTTAAATACTATTTCCGCTGCATTATGATATTATTACTTTCGAGACTATATTATATGGGCTGTTTGCAAATGTTTTAAATATTTTTAATTACTGAAATACCTAGCCTTGCATCTCTTTAGTAAGCCGGAGAAACCGTGTCTTACTAGGGAGGTGTGGCGGTGACATCCCGACCTGGGTGACCAAAAATCGGGGTGTTACATAATAGCCATAGACTTCTTCAGTGCAGAAATTTCAGCATCTTTCTTATCAATGGTAATCAGTAGATCTCCTTTCTTATTTAGTAGCTTCTTGTTCTCAGCAACAACACAGGCAAGATCCTCTTTAACATTTTCAAGAGCAGCAAGAAGTTCTTGAGGAACCTCACTTCCTTCAAAGTCAGATTCATGTGAAACTGTGTCAGATAAATGTTCAGACTGAGATTCTGTAGTTGTTGGAACAACATCTTCAATAGTAAAGGCTAGAACTTCATCGTCATCACTGGAGTCTTCCTCTTCCTCTCTAGAAACACTATCTTCTTCTTGATCACTTAAAGTAGCGTGCAAAACCTTTCCAATGCGTCTCTTGGCAATGGGACACTCAGAGGCTTTGTGACCAATGTCATCACAGTCAAAGCACTTAAGACTTCTAAAACTTTCAGGCAACTCCAGTTTCTTATACTTGTTCTTTTTATCATGGGAAGTATCAGTTCTCTGTTTAAATGGTTGTTCTCGTGATGATCCAACAACTTTCTGTTAACGTCCTCTGTCATCTTTCTTGTAATTCAGCTTCTTAGCACGCTTATCTTGCACCATTCGAGACAACTTCTTAGTAAAATAGGTTTTCTCCTCTTC
>JAOANR010000007.1:39215543-39337372 GCA_030278955.1 Hygrophila difformis | reverse complement strand
ATAACGCGTATTTAGGTCCCCCTCTTTAATCCATCTAACCCGCGACTTTTGTGTCCACCTCCTTTCCTTGGCTAACAGCAATTTTCTTGACTCCCCCTTCTTTCCCACCCACGAAGCCCTCGACACCTCATCTCCGCAATCTCCCGCCATTTTATCCTCCAATTCTCCCAATTCAGTAATAATCTTTTGAGTATGTCCTTCCAATTCTTTTGCCCCATATCCCTCCCACTCCTTAATTTTCTTTTTTAGACACCTCAATCTGTTAAAGAATTTAAGCCCCCTGATCTCCCTGCTCCCAACCCCTTCCGCACACCAGACCGCCTCAACCATTTCTTTAAAACCCTTCTTGTCTAACTAATAATTATAGAATCTAAAAGGTTTAGGTTCCCATGACCTTTCACCGACTTCCAAGCATACCGGGAAGTGATCCGATAACACCGTGTCACCTTGCTTCTGAATAATATCTCCCTGAAGACACAACCAACCCGGCGAAACTAAGAACCTTTCCAGCCTACTGAACGCCCTCCCCCCACGCCCTATCCAAGTAAAAGACCCACCCTCCATCGGAATATCCACCAAAGCACACTCATCAATGAATTCTCTAAATTCGCTCATCGATCCAACATCCACGCATTCCCCCACCCTTTCTCCCTCCGTTGTGACTGCATTTAAATCACCCATCAGACACCACATCTCACCGTTCCCAGTATCGCATCTATCAATGAATTGCCTTCAAAATTCAGCCCGGTCTCTACGGATATTTGGAGCATGTAAGCATACCGCATTCACACTCCCTTCCAGCCCTTTCACCGCCCCTTTTAACCAAATATAATGATGTTCCTTTTCCACCAGGCTAAATGTACAACAACCACTATCCCACACCACCAACAGACCGCCTGCACTTCCTACCGTCGATTGGAAAGAAAAATCCCTCCCTGACCCTCCCCACAATCTAGCTATCATTCGATCCCTCATCTCACTCCTTTTAGTTTCTTGTAGACATAACAATGTCGGCCGCATTTTCTTACAAAGCCGAAACACCGCCCTCTTCCTCCCCCACCCCCCCCCCATTCAGACCCCTAACATTACAAGTTATAAATCGCATCCTAATATTCACCCCACACACCACGTCCAGCCCATCTCACCTAATCACTAAGCATTTCTCTCATAACCCTTGCCTCTGCCTCCATCCTCCCCTTCACCCACCCTAAACCCAGAGTTTCTTCCATAGCTAATGTCGCCTCAACTTCTGCAAAATCGATCAACTTCATACCCTTCTTGGTCCGGACAATTGTAAAATCTAATTTGGCAAAGTTCTCCCCCGCATTGCTTTCACCCGCACTTCCTTTCCCACTGACCAATCCACTCTTATTCTTTGTGTGTCTCCTTGTTTTCCTTCCGCGACGCTTCATTCTTTTCCTCCCCATCATTAACTTCTCCACAGCTTCGTCAATTGCCCACATCGCTGCCATGGAACACGCTTCATTCGATCTCTGTTCCCCTTCCTTACTGATGTCTTGAGACCCTTCCCCGTTAATATCATCCATGGAACACACTTCCATCTGGGAACCAAGCTCCTGTCTTGACCCATCCGCCGCTACTGAGGCTTCCACCATTCGAGATTCTTCCTCCAGGCAATTCGAATAATTGAAGACCTCCAGAGCCTGGCCCTTATTCCTCTCAATCGATGTATCTCCCCCAATCCGCTCAACCTCCTTCCCGAAGGATCCCCTCTCTCCACCCCGAGCCTCGACATTATCGCGGTTAAAGTGCCCATTCTCTTTAAGGCTAGAAAGGCCCTTTGGTCCATTAAGCTCCATTTCTGTTTCAATGACTCCATTGTGTGGTACTAACGGCCCAAGGCCCAATTTTGTACTCTTACCCAACCCAATTTTATTACTCCAGACCGGCCCACTATTTTTAATTTCCTGTGTATCCTGCAAACCCACTATTTCAATTTCACAACTCGTATTCCCTTCCTTTCGACCAGCTTTGCATGCTTCATTAAATGCATCATTATGCACCACCCCCTCATAGTGTGCCGCCTCCATGTCTGGCAAAACCGATTTTCCATGCACCCTTTCCCCTTCCAAAGGCAACTGTTCCACTTCCCTACTGTGTCATCTCCGGCACTCCTCCGTCATTGATTTGTCCATCTCGTCGAATCTCCATCGCACTGACACGTTCATCCCCACAATTATCTTCCACCACCACTGCCTCGTTGAAACATGCCGCCAACCGTATAGCACATACATGCTTGCCTACTTGAGCCTTCATATGGAATAGTGCTCCCATCGGATAATGCCACAAGAATTCTTGCTCGATCTAATCTTTTCCTATCCAACATCTCTTTATCAATACTGATGATCTCTCCCCACCCTTTTACAATCCTATGGAAGCTCTCTTTGTTCCAAGCTGAAAATGGGATTCCAAACATGTGAATCCACACAAGTTGTTTCCTCACGAAAACACCCTCCTCCCACTTCCATTTTCAAACCACAAACTATTTATCACTCCAATCTTTCAGGAAATCATCCCTTTTCGAAATATTAGTAAAATCTAACACCAGCATGTGTCCTCCTCCGTATATTATATCCCCTCCGCCATGTGGACCATCATGAAACCACTTCTGGAAACCGACCATGTAACACCCGAGAAAAAAAATAAATTCAAATTGTTTTGAACTACGTCATGACTTGATCCCTTCACAGGGTACGTAGGCAGCTTGGAACTAATTTCTAAGTTCAGTCATAAAATAAATCATAAAATAAATCATAAAATAAATCACAAAATAAATCACAAGATCAATCGCAAGGACGATGGGAGGAGTTGGGACTAATTTAGACTAGACTAATTAGGGCACGGAAATGTTACGAGCGATAAGCCGAACTCGTAACAAGTTTAAGGTAAAGATTCCGAACCGGAGACGACCCGAGGAGTCGAGCTAACACGTAGAGGGTAGAAAACCGATAGAGGAAAGGAAGAAAAGACCCGACGGAACACGCGGACCGCCGAACCGGCCGGTCCGGCCGACCCGCGCTCGCCGCGCGGAAAGCGGAGTCGCGACTCCAGGCTGGTCGCGCGTGCTCCGCGCGACAAAGGCTATAGGTGCGCGTCACCAGCGCGCCAGAGGTGCAGAAAGTGAACTTTCCTTCCATGGCGATTTTCTTGCCAAAAACAACACCTCCTTCGATGGCAACCGAATCCCAGCCTTAGGGAAGGCTTAAGAACACCCTAGGGGTGCCCCAAACCCTAAGTTTTCAGAAACCACTCCCTAAACACTCTCAATTTTCTCTCCAAGTTCAAAATCCCTCCGAATCCACTTTCCGGCGACGACGAGGCGAAAGGAACCAAGCCCTGCCTTCTAGACTCTTGGTAAGCTATGGTATAATGTTTTAGTTCGTCCATAGAACTTAGAAACTCGAAATCTAACTCTTTTCTTTTACTACGATTTCACGTCAGAAAATGAACAAAAAGCGATCGGAGAAGTTGGCCGTTCGTCGCGACCCTAGGACGTCCGGAAACCCATTCCAGCGACTCTAATCTCTAACTAAGTAAGTTAAGACCTTACTCATAAATTTTTGTGGTTTATTGTTGTTTAAAACTCGAGATCTAGACCCATAACAAAAATCGATTTTCAAAAACCCTATTTTCGTCCAATTTCAAAAACTCGCCTAAAACTCGACCTTCGAGAATTCAAACCGAAAACTTTTCAACATAGATTTTGTTCCTAAGACTTTAATCTATCTTGTGTCCAAATTTCAGCCATTGACATTAAGATTTGCTATCCCAAATTTCGCCGTAAACTTTCTGTGACAAACCGAATGTTTCAAACTGTTGACAGATTTTCTTATTCGACTTGATGCATGTTTTTCACCCGTTTTTAGAATGATTCCACTTTGCATTTCTAAACAAAAGTTGTAGATAAATGTGTCTAAATTATGCATATAAAATTTGATGGATTTTGGAGTTCATTTGATATGTCAAACGACCGAAATTCAGAACCTGTTTTAAGCGATCTTTTGAGTCCGCGCGTGTACAGCGTGTTGTGGTCGATTTTTGAACATTTAAATTTATTATTTCCAAATTCTTAAAACATGAAAGTTATTCTTTAATGTGTTGTGTATCTCCTGTAAAAATTTCGGATCAATTGGCTTTGAAATGAATTTTTAATCGGCGTCGCACGAACCTGTGACTGAATCAGTTTTTGAGACAGAAATTATCTTTTGTAAAGAACTCAAATTTTGACTCACTTCAAAACCTTATTTCCAAAAACTTAAAACATGAAAGTTGTTCGTGAGTGTGTGTTCGAACTACTGTGTAAATTTCAGAATTTTTAGTGTAAAGGTGAATTTTTTTATTAAGAAAGGCGTAAACTGCCTCGGATCGGATTTTTCGAACTTGAGAAAACTCGAACTATGAAACGCGATATCGAATCTTTTGATCACTTGAAATACGAACTTTCGAAAAATCTCGTTCACTAGGCTGAGCCGATCTTCATGCTAATCATTATCTTTGAGACTGCCTCGTTAGTGGTCTCCTTACTATCTGAGATTGCCTCGTTAGTGATCTCGCGCGCTGTGTTTTGGATCGCCTCGTTAGTGGTCCTACTATCTTTTGAGACTGCCTTGTTAGTGGTCTCCCATTGTTGTGTACTACCTCGTTAGTGGTCCTATGTTGAGATTGCCTCGTTAGTGATCTCCCGGTATGGTGTCCTCTTCTTAGTTTGCGGGATAAAATATAAAAGACTTGTGTGAGTGTTTAATTATGGTTAATTCTTATTTACCATGTTTTTAAATTATGCATTTAAATTATGTTCTTAAATTATGCTTTTAAATTCCGCTTTTAAATTATGTCCTTTAATTATGTATTCACGCCCTGAATGAATTAATCGTGTTTTTCCGCTGCGAATAAAATGTGGATTTTTAAATTAATGCATGAAAAGTGAAATCTTTGGATTTAAACACATGTAACTCCTTAAATTGTTAGTTAGGGATTAACTTACTCGGTATATTTTTATACTGATAAACCGTTGTCATTTTTCTTTTACAGAGTATGACGAGTGACGCATGCATATGCACTTGGGGGAAACCATTTATGGACATTTTAAATTCTGCATCGTACTGTTTTTACTGGGTCTGTTAAACCCGAGGATTTTGCCATGTTGGCCGTGATTACTTTCCGCTGCATTTACTCTATTTTCGCGCATGATGATTATTACTATCGTATTTCGAATTAAGTATTATAAATTTCCGGACTAAATCTTGAAATGTTTTAAATCTTTTACGTACCCACAAGCCTTGCATTTCCTTAGTGAGCTCGGGAAGCCTGTCTTGCTAGGGAGATGTGGCGGTGACATCCCGGCCTGGGTTATAAAATCCGGGGTGTTACAAGTTGGTATCAGAGCCCGGAAAATTTTTAAAGATACTATTATTATTTTAAACCATTATTTTTAAAACCCAAGTATTATTTTTAAATTATTTATTTTGACTACTAGTATTATTTTAGCCCAAAAGCTTATTTTTTTACATAGTCCAAAATCTTAGCCAAAAGAAATATTAAATTTTTGGCCCACTATAGAGGCCCAACTTTTACTCTTACCCATGTAGTAGATTTATTTTAAATACATGGATAGATTATATTTTAAATGGGGAAAGGGGGATTTGCACTTGCATATTGCATAAGCATATTTCACATAGTTTTAAATTTCTGCATATCTTAACCTTGCTTGAAATATGTTTAACTCTAACCTCCCTTGTTGACATTAGATGGCCGAACCCAACGCGAACATGACCAATCTGATGATGAAACTGACCAACGCATACCTCGAGTCCCAACAGCATATCAATCACTTCAAGGCTCGAGTGGGGCATCTAGAGAGTAACGTGGACTATTTGAGACATCTTAGGGAAGCTGACCATCATGAAATAACCCAACTCGAGGCCCAAGTCGCCGAACTCCAAACCCAAGTGGTCACACTCCAAAACAAGGATAACGAACTGATGATGCAAATAGGACACTTAGGAGCTGAGCTGCTGGGCCTAGAGGCTGACATGTTTCCTCCGAGCCCGAGCCCGGTGGGGACACCCATCCCCATTGACGTATCCAGTGACGAGGACGATCCCATCGAGGATGTATCCGCCTAGTCACTCTAGACTTAGAGATCCATACTGATGCACCATTACTATTTCCGTTTCGAATGCTTGTAACCCAAATTTATTTCTTGAGTAATAAAAATAAAAGCTTATTTAAATTTATTCCATACATTCTATTTAATTCTTTAGCTACCTCGATCAAATAAGGGAACATCCAACCCTAAACCCTAGACCCAAAAAAAAAAACCGAACATGTTACTGGAAAAAAAATTTAATTTAAAAATTTATCTAGAGAACAACCCCCGACAACAACAACCAGTACACTAAGCAACCTCTACTAACAAATCCCAACAAATTGATACCTATTAACACTATTCTTTATTTAATAAAATTTTCTCCCTACAAGCAGTTATTTATTTAACATATATATAGCTATTTTAACTCTACCCCGTATACCTTATCACATTAGTTTATCTAAGTTCCTTGAAGCGGCTTAGTCCCACAACGGCGCAAGTATTGTTGGGCAACCCACACACATATAGATACGATAGGAAGGTAACAGTGAATCCAGAACATCTCAAACCATAAAATAGGCAGAACAATTAAACCATGTTTCTAAACAGCAACAAACAACTAACACAAGCCAAACACATAACTAGGCAATAACACAACAAAAATATAAACCATGAATCCCAGTCAACAGAAACATCCTTATAAGGAGGAAACTAAACATAGTACGTCTGATACAAAACCTAAACGGAAACGCAAATATGGAAGGAAAAACATCACTGATCAGGAGGCGGAAACTGCCGACGCATGTAGTCGACCATCTGCCGCACATAGGCGTACATGTCGGACATGGTGGCCTGCTGCTGAGCCTGCCTCGTAGCGAACGAGTCCATACGGGTCTGGTAGAAGTCCAATCTAGCGTCTATGGCGTCATAACGAGCCTGCCCAGCTGCAAACCTGGCATCCATACCGACCCGCATCTCCTGCATCATCTGCAGCATCTGAGCCATCTCCTATCCCTGAGGTGCCACTGCAGGAGGTGGAACTACTGGAGGGGGGGTGGCTGCTCCGGTGGTACGACAAGGATCAAGCCGCCATCATCAGGCTGCGGGCGAAGTACAGCCCGGGGAACCCCACGATGTAAGGCGCTACGCCGGGCAGCGTAAGTCGGGATACGGTAGCAACTACCCGCCACTAGATCGTACGGGTCTGTCTCAGGTGTCGTGCGAATCCCCTGCGCCGCGCACAAGCCACAAATGAGGTGAATATGGGTGATCACCCTACTCCCTCGTCCTCTCCGCATACCCCGCAAGTTGTCCTCGATACAAGCTCCCACATTCACCCTACCGTCTCGCGCGATAAAGCAAATGGTCTCTTAGACGTGATCCAGGACGATATGGCTCCGGGTGATCGGCCGGACGCGCCCTAACCATATCTGAGCAAGCTCTCGGCAAGGGGAGTCCATCGTCGTCAAACGCAGCTCATGATCATGCTCGAGCTGAGGAGGCACCACGGTGCATAAGGTATCCCACGCAGGAGCAAGAACACGTCCCTCAGGCTGTGGGCGAGCAAGAACACGTCCCTCAGGCTGTGGGCGGAATGCGCCATCGTCAGGCAAGCCAAAGTAGACATTGATCGCCCGAGCACTGAAGTCGAGATAGCGACCACGAACCCATACCCGAGATAGGTCGTCACCCTCCCCAAGACCGCCAATGTTGGCGATAACCTCCATAGCCAAATAACCGGAGGCAACGCCCTCGGGATGACGTGCAAGTCCGGTCCACTGCAAATACTCCAAGACTGCACTGACCCTGTCATCGCCCAGATGATGAGGATATATGCCTCTTTCAGGGACATAAGCCCTGTTTCGACGAAGCTCGTCGAAATAGAAGTCCTGGGCAGCCCTCGTCCTAAACCGAAACCTGTCGTGCCGGTGAGCACGCACCTCGTCATGGAGACCCCTGAGTCTCGGGCCCCGCTGCTCCTCGTCCTCCTCTGACTCGCTCTCATCGAAGTCAAGCACCGCCGGAGTGGCATGGCTGGGGCCAACCTCATCAGCAACTCGTCTCCTAGTCCTCTGAGGACACATGAGAGACGCCAGAACAACCCAAAAGAAGAGCAACATCCTGCACATCATCCAATACCAATCATAAGACTAAATTCCACACAAAACTCAAGCAGAAATACGTAAGAGACATCAGTATAGACTCCCAATGTGAATATGCCACAAGAACATCAAATCCTATTGTTCACTAAGACAAACCGGAAGGTAATCTGGACGAAGGATATGCTCAAACTAGTTCCAAGACCTTTGTGGCATTTCGTCGAACACGTTATGTGCGCAATAAACCAAAACCTAAGTTACTAACAAACACATGGAAGTTGCCCACAAAAATGAAACAATCACTCAAATAACAACACAACGTTTTCTTACAGCACCAAACAACAAAGAAATGAGCTAATAATCACACCCTAGTAACAACCAAACATCAAAAACTTCATAGTCTTCCTAAATATTTAAATCCAACAAGAATTTGCCAAGAACATAAACACATTGTGGCATAAGTACAAGCAAGGCAACAAGAGTAACATCAATTACCACATATACTTGCTAATTTGCACAAATCAAGTCTAAAATTAACAAACCCCCAATTTTTGTACATAAACCCTAATTCCTAAATCTCTTCACAAATCAAGTCCTCCAAAGCATAAAAATTGAAATTAGTAAGTGAGTTTAGTAGATTCATACCTTGGTGAGTGAAATTGAAGCCGAAATCAAGCAAACGAGAAGGTAAGTCGCCGGATTTAGAGAGAATTGGGGGTGTGGTCTCGAATGGGAAATGGGGGAAGTGGCTCGCGCGGAGCGCGAGCCCTATTTTCTCGAACAGGGGCAGCCGCGCGCTCGCCGCGTGCTGAAGCCCTATACCGCGCGGGACCCGGAGGGAGTTTTATTCTTCCGATTTTGCTTAATCTCTTTTGCTATACACCCCTCACTTAACCCGAGCATACATTGACAGTGAGATACAACGATATGGGGCATCACCCGACATTATTCCTGACAAGGACAGCAGAATTGCCCCACGTCTTCTTTTCGCAAGGCTATAGAAAACCCTCGGGACGAAAATACATAGGGACCATAAGAAATCCTGTAAAGAATGGGAAACCGCTTATTGACTAGCGTCACCACAATTTTCTTGTGTTCACGACGTATTCCACGTCTCCCAATTGAAGAAGTATGTGCACGATCCGACCCATGTACTCCAACCGGAAGAAGTTGAATTTGAGGATGACTTGAGTTACGAGGAAGTTCCAGTGCGAATACTTGACACGAAGGAGAGAGTAACGAGGAATAAGACCGTGAGAATGGTCAAGGTCCTTTGGTCCAACCACGAGACGAAGACGTCAACGTGGGAGTTGGAGGCCGACATGAAACAACGTTACCCTACCCTCTTCCAAGATGAACCGGCCACAGTTATGGGGACATAACTGTATTCTTAAGGGGGGGGAGGATGTAACACCCGAGAAAAAAAATTCAAATTGTTTTGAACTACGTCATGACTTGATCCCTTCACAGGGTACGTAGGCAGCTTGGAACTAATTTCTAAGTTCAGTCATAAAATAAATCATAAAATAAATCATAAAATAAATCATAAAATAAAACATAAAATAAATCATAAAATAAATCATACAATAAAACATAAAATAAATCATAAAATAAATCACAAAATAAATCACAAGATCAATCGCAAGGACGATAGGAGGAGTTGGGACTAATTTAGACTAGACTAATTAGGGCACGGAAATGTTACGAGCGATAAGCCGAACTCGTAACAAGTTTAAGGTAAAGATTCCGAACCCGAGACGACCCGAGGAGTCGAGCTAACACGTAGAGGGTAGAAAACCGATAGAGGAAAGGAAGAAAAGACCCGACGGAACACGCGGACTGTCGAACCAACCGGTCCGGCCGGCCCGCGCTCGCCGCGCGCCGCCGTGCGGAAAGCGGAGTCGCGACTCCAGGCTGGTCGCGCGTGCTACGCGCGGCAAAGGCTATAGGTGCGCGTCACCAGCGCGCCAGAGGTGCAGAAAGTGTAAACTTTCCTTCCATGGCGATTTTCTTGCCAAAAACAACACCTCCTTCGATGGCAACCGAATCCCAGCCTTAGGGAAGGCTTAAGAACACCCTAGGGGCGCCCCAAACCCTAAGTTTTCAGAAACCACTCCCTAAACCCTCTCAATTTTCTCTCCAAGTTCAAAATCCCTCCGAATCCACTTTCCGTCGAGCATTCCGGCGACGACGGGGTGAAAGGAACCAAGCCCTGCCTTCTAGACTCTTGGTAAGCTATGGTATAATGTTTTAGTTCATCCATACAACTTAGAAACTCGAAATCTAACCCTTTTCCTTTACTACGATTTCACGTCGGAAAACGAACAAAAAGCGATCAGAGAAGTTGGCCGTTCGTCGCGACCCTAGGACGTCCCGAAACCCATTCCAGCGACTCTAATCTCTAACTAAGTAAGTTAAGACCTTACTCATAAATGTTTTTGGTTTATTGTTGTTTAAAACTCGAGATCTAGACCCGTAACAAAAATCGATTTTCAAAAACCCTATTTTCATCCAATTTCAAAAACTCGCCTAAAACTCGACCTTCGGGAATTCAAACCGAAAACTTTTCAACATAGACTTTGTTCCTAAGACTTTAATCTATCTTGTGTCCAAATTTCAGTCATTGACATTAAGATTTGCTATCCCAAATTTTGCCATAAACATTCTGGGACAGACCGAACATTTCAAACTGTTGACAGATTTTCTTATTCGATTTGATGCATGTTTTTCACCCGTTTTAAAATGATTCCACTTTGCATTTCTAAACAAAAGTTGTAGATAAATGTGTCTAGATTATGCATATAAAATTTCATGGATTTTGGAGTTCATTTGATATGTCAAACGGCCGAAATTCAGAACCTGTTTTAAGCGATCTTTTGAGTCCGGCTTGTACAGCGTGTTGTGGTCGATTTTTGAACATCTAAAATTCATTATTTCCAAATTCTTAAAACATGAAAGTTGTTCCTTAATGTGTTGTGTATCTCCTGTAAACATTTCGGATCAATTGGCTTTGAAATGAATTTTTAATCGGCGTCGCACGAACTTGTGACGGAATCAGTTTTTGAGACAGAAATTATCTTTTGTAAAGAACTCAAATTTTGACTCACTTCGAAACCTTATTTCTAAAAACTTAAAACATGAAAGTTGTTCGTGAGTGTGTGTTCAAACTACTGTATAAATTTCAGAATTTTTAGTGTAAAGGTGAATTTTTAATTAAGAAAGGCGTAAACTGCCTCGGATCGGATTTTTCGAACTTGAGAAAACTCGAACTATGAAACGCGATATCGAATCTTTTGATCACTTGAAATACGAACTTTCGAAAAATCCCGTTCACTAGGCTGAGCCGATCTTCATGCTAATCGTTATCTTTGAGACTGCCTCGTTAGTGGTCTCCTTACTATCTGAGATTGCCTCGTTAGTGATCTCGCGCGCTGTGTTTTGGATCGCCTCGTTAGTGGTCCTACTATCTTTTGAGACTGCCTCATTAGTGGTCTCCCATTGTTGTGGACTGCCTCGTTAGTGGTCCTATGTTGAGATTGCCTCGTTAGTGATCTCCCGATATGGTGTCCTCTTCTTAGTTTGCGGGATAAAATATAAAAGACTTGTGTGAGTGTTTAATTATGCTTAAATCTTATTTACCATGTTTTTGAATTATGAATTTAAATTATGTTCTTAAATTATGCTTTTAAATTCCGCTTTTAAATTAAGTCCTTTAATTATGTATTCACGCCCTGAATAAATTAATCATGTTTTTCCGCTGCGAATAAAATGTGGATTTTTAAATTAAAGCATGAAAAGTGAAATCTTTGGATTTAAACACATGTAACCCCTTAAGTTGTTAGTTAGGGATTAACTTACTCGGTATATTTTTATACTGATAAACCGTTGTCATTTTTCTTTTACAGAGTATGACGAGTGACGCATGCATATGCACTTGGGGGAAACCATTTATGGACATTTTAAATTCTGCATCGTACTGTTTTTACCAGGTCTGTTAAACCCGAGGATTTGGCCATGTTGGCCGTGATTACTTTCCGCTGCATTTACTCTATTCTCGCGCATGATGATTATTACTATCGTATTTCGAATTAAGTATTATAAATTTCCAGACTAAATCTTGAAATGTTTTAAATCTTTTACATACCCACAAGCCTTGCATTTCCTTAGTGAGCTCGGGAAGCCGTGTCTTGCTAGGGAGATGTGGCGGTGACATCCCGGCCTGGGTTATCAATTCCGGGGTGTTACAGACCAGTGTTTCCAGGCCTCTCAACTCAACCACCACAGTTCGACTCAGCCAGTGGACATCACTCTGAGACACACTGAGCTGAATCGCATTTTCCGTTCGCCCCCTCCCTCCCTCCGACCTGTCAGCCTTGCCTTCCTTTGTCACCTTGGCGTATGATCGTTCATCCCTCCAAGCAACACTACTTTTCTGTATAGACCCACTGTCGTTCCTCCCACTGCCTTACCTCCCATTCTCAACCCTCTCCTACTCTTTCTAATACCTCTGGGACTAGGAGTCGCCCAGTTAACCCTTAGTTGGCATCCAATCCACATTCTTCCATTAAATAGCTTTATTACCTTAGCTTCCTCATCTCTATTACTGAACCGAAAAAATCCATAACCCCCTTTCCCGACGACCTACTCTCTGGAAAAAACGAGTCTCGAACTCTCGCAGTCCTATCCATTTCTCTAATGAGCTGCCCAGTTGCGGCCCTGATAGAGATATTACCCACGAACACTCCCACCAAACCCTTTCTGATGTCCTTCTCTCCGCCTTGGTACCTCCCCCACCAGAAATCTTTCGCCTAGCATGTTTCCCAGGACTCACCGAAAATCTCTCTCCCATCGCCGGAAATCTCTCTACGAAATCAGTCAATCTTTCGCCTAGCATTGGCATACGTGCAAATGAAAAGTGTAAAATTTAAAAAAATGGAGGAGGTATAGGTAGATTAACTACAATACATAAATCGCAAATACGAAAAAAAATTAATCAAACTATGGTCATACATCCCAAATAATCATTTTACATCCCAAATAATCAAACTGTGCTCTACTGCCTTTCGTTCACTCTTTAGTTGACATGATGGTACATTAAATAATATTTTTTGGAAATCATTTCGAAATTTTAATTTATCTCTTATATATTTCTAATTTAATTTGAAAATATCTATATGTTTGTAAATTCTAATTTCTCAAGGCCGTACAGTGAATTAATACCAGTAATCAATTACCGTGTGCAACTGTAATTTCATATATTTATTTGTATATGTGTCGCATTAGAGACGTGAATAGAAAGTCTTTTATATTTTATTTTTAAAATTTATTTTTATCCTTTTATACTGTTGTTTGCAGTATAATATATTTTTAAAGTACTAAAGTGTAAGAATGAGTCCCCCCTTTTCCCCCGAAAAACAATAAGTACTAAAGTGTAATATATAAATTATTGGTAGGAATATTGTCTATTGCTTGGTTGTTATACAATATATACATATATTCATTTACTGCATAAAATAGTTTTTTTTTTTTTTTTTGCAAAGCCGAAGCCGGGGAAGAAATACAAAAAAAAAAGGAATAAAAAAGAAGCCGAGGGGGGAGGGAGCAGGGAACACAACAGAAATAAAACTTGAGGCGACAACAAACTAGACGCTGCACCGGGGAACACAGACACCCGAAGCGTCCGCTGCTACTTCGCTACAAACAAAATCGGGCAGGAAAGCCCATGTGGTGAAGAACTCTTCCATCGAAGCTCCATGCTTGCCGAGCTTGTCCGCCACCCTATTACCTTCCCGCGGCACGTGATGGATGGAGCAAACTTCTAAAGCATTCTAAATCTGTTTGGCCCTGGTACGCAGCGCCGCAAGAGGATGAAATCTGGGGGTTTTATTGACCAACGATATGCGAGAAGAGGAGTCAGAATAAACAATGACTTTTTTGAATCCCTTAGTCGCAACAAATTCCAATCTCGTAGTAAGACCATGAACCTCGGCATGAATAACAGAAGCTTGACCAAGGTGACCACATCCTCCGCCAAGCCAACCGCCATCCTTATCTCTAACGATGAAGCCAAAACCCACACGGGATGGTTCTCCAGACCGGCTGCCATCCACATGCAAAATAACATCAGTGCCATGTGCTTCATTCCAATACACCATTTTAACCACCCTCTGTCCACCTTCCCGTCGCCCACCAGCCCTAATGATATCCTCATTGATGCGGAGCACTTCTCTTTTTAGGAACCAAATGGACTGACATTTGGCTCTAAATATCCGGGCATTCCTTTCCGTCCAAATCACCCAGAGAGTCACCACAAAGAGGCTGCCATAGGCTTTAAACATCCCCTAAAGGAAACCGCGGATAGCTTCCTTAGGGATGGAGCTGCAGTTCGGAGGAATTGGAATGTGGAGAGCTCGCCAAAGTTGTTTAGTCCAGGGGCAATACAGGAGACCATGTTGCCAACTTTCCTCCTCCGTACCACATCCCGTGCATAAAGGCGAGGAGGCCATTTTTCGCTGGAACCGAATGAGATTTAGGGGGAGGGAGTCCTAACAAAGTAACCATAAGAAAAGCCCATATTTTTCCGGGAGAGTGTTCCGCCATAACCACTTCCATCCATCACCGTTAGAGTCATCTTTGGCAAGGAGTTTGTAGGCAGAGCTAACCGTAAACTTCCTTGTCGAACTCTCTTTCCAGGTCCAGAGATCAAGGACAGCCGAGTGCAGCTTAGGAGGGAGGGAAGAACATATCCTTTGGAGGATGTGATTAGGTATGTCTGAGACTATGTTCTCCCAGTTCCATGAGTCATTGTGTATAACATCCTTGATCCGGCCTTCCAGATCATGTATAGATATGAAGGGAAGCTTCGGGCCGAGTTGGTGTCCCTGGAACCAATTAGAAAACCACAGGGAAGAATTCCCATTCCCAATCCGAATCACAAAGCCAACCTTCAATATTCCATTAATAACTGGCCGTTTTGATTCTTTGGAACAACTCGATATATCTGAAAATTTAGAGAGGCTCTTGGCCACAAAGGATCGAGTGTTCTTGGCTAGGGGGGAAGGGAAGCTCCACCCTGGCAGCAATCCTTAATAAGCTTAATCCACACTTTATCTTCATCCTAGATCCAAGCCCATAGCATTTTTCCAAGGAACGCCATGTTCAGGCTCTTGGCGCGCCTCAACCCCAGCCCTCCAAGCTCTCTGGACGTAGCAACCTCTCTCCAGGAGACAAGGTGAATGCCTTGTCGGTCATTCCATATGAATTTATTGATACGTTTATCAATCACCTCACATACAGCATTTGGCAGCCAAAAAATTTACATAAAATATGATGGAATGGAGGCCAAAACAACACGACAAAGAGTGACAGGACCCGCCTTATTGAGGAGTTTAGAGCTCTAACCGTCCAGTTTTCTATCCATTCTATCTAAAATAAATGCAAAATCCCTAATCCTCTTACACCCCATCAACAAGGGGAACCCTAGGTAAGTCCCCAATGAGTCCGTCCTATGAATATTTAAATTGCCCTCAATCCATTCTCTTTCAGGAGTAGACAAAGGCTGAGATATAAACAAGGAGGATTTGAGAGGATTCAGATGCATACCTGATGCCTCAGCAAAAATTTGAAGAGTTTGAGAGATTGCCATAACACTTCTTCTATCTCCAATAGCCCCAAGAATGAGGTCATCCGCGAACATTAGATGAGAGACACCAACCCCATCCCAACGCAGCCGGATCGGCTGCCAATCTCCTTGTTCCACACATTTCAGGATAACCAAAAATAATTTTTCCATGACGATTATGAATAAGTATGGAGATAGGGGGTCTCCTTGTCTAAGGCCTTTCTCCGGCTTGAAGGCAGGCAGGGCTTTGCCATTCCAAAGGAGAGAGTATGTGGGCGATGACACGCAGAACATAATAAGTTCAATGATCGAATTATGGAGGTTCAACTCCTGCAGATAAGTTTTAAGGAAGGCCCATTTGATGTTTTCATACGCCTTGGCTATGTCGATTTTGAGAATTATAGCCGGGGCACACGGTCGGGGACCCGATAGATGACCGAGGAGTTCTTGGAGCAAAATAGCATTATCAATTGGTCCACGTCCCGGGAGAAAGGCCGCTTGATGATGTCAAATGATAGACTGAAGGCCGGGCCGAATACAGTTAACAAGAACTTTAGTAATGATCTTGTATAACATGTTGCAAAGGGTAATGGGCCGGAAATGAGCAAAAGAAGAGGGGTTGGCCGTCTTGGGTATAAGGCAGGTGAAAGCAGCCGCAACCTCGGGCCTGAATTAATGTTCTTCAAAGGCCCTTTCCACAAAAGAGTGAACTGCCCTCCCAGTTAAATTCCAGTACTGCTTGAAAAACATATTGGGGAAGCCGTCCAGGCTGGGGCTGAAGAAACGTTGCAATCAGCCACCACCTGACTTATTTCGTCCTCAGAACTTCTCTCCCGATGCCTAAATTGTCCTCCAGGGGGAATACCGATAGAGAAGGCGGCTTAGAAACGACATCCTCCTCTGGACTGTAATTGGGGGCATTGTCTTCATACACACCTCGGAAATACTCTCTAGCATGGTGCTGAAGTGGGGGACTCATCATCGCACCACTCTCCACCACGGAGGAAAACCCCATGAATTCTATTACAGTGGCTTCTCGTTTTGACCCTAGAATGGAAATAAGCTGTATTTCTGTCACCAAGTCGAACCCATTTATCCCTAGACCATTGATGCCAATAATGTTCTTCTTGAAGCAGCAGATTATCAAGATCTTTCTTCAACTCGCTTTCAAGCAATATGAGGCGTACAGAGTCTACACATTCCAAAGTACGAGTTATCCCCTCAATACGCTTAATAAGTTTCAACTTCCTCCATTTGAAATTTGTGCAGTGCTGTTTACTGAAATTCACCGAGGCTTTCTGAACTTTATCTAATTGATCACAAATATTAGAAGCAGGAAGACTCCAAGCCGAAGTTATCGAAGGAAGGTACTCCGGCATAGTAGACCACAATGACTCCCACCTGAAACGCTTGCCTTCCTGCCTGGGGGGAACTGACCCACATTTGAGGAGGAGGGGGTTGTGATCCGATCCGATCCTAGGAATAATTTGGATGGATCCAGCAGGGAAAACTGAAAGCCACTCCAAATTAGAAACTCCTCGGTCAAGTCTTTTGGATATTCTAGATTGTCCAAGTGGTCTTGACCATGTGAATGTGCCTCCATGGGTATTGATAGTGTTAAGCCTGCATTCTTGCAGCGTATTCCCCGCTTCCTCTGCTCGATTAACATTATGCACACCTCCCCGAACTTCATTGGAGTATAAGATTTGATTCCAATCTCCAATAACAGCCCACACTCCCCTCACAATTTTGGATACCTGGATAAGGTCCTCCCAATTCCCTTTCCTAGCAGAGTAATGTGGACTGACATAGAGGGCAGTAATCGTCCACTCCGTCTTATCCGCCTTCAACTTAAGCGTAAGAATGCTTTCCCGAACATCCACCACTTTGATCCCAAAATTGGTCCCATTCCTCATAAGCGCCCAGATCCCTCCTGATTTCCCAGTAGCCTCCTGGATCCAAATTGGAGTGTACTCGGCCCCAATCAAAAATGATTGATCCTGAAGAGACAGGATCCGGGGTTCAAACAAAAATAGGATCTCTGGCAGAAATTGCCGAAAAAGATCCCCAAGGATTCTCCGAGTGCAAGCACCCATTATTCCGCCAACGTTCCATACAAGAATTTTTAGGTTTGTAAAATCCATAAACATAATTTATTGATAAGGAAAAGAACACAGGCCAAACCAGATTAGCGGCTGAAAATTGCCGAATCACTCGACCTCCCTTCGTCCGTGCTAGCTTCCGCCATTGAGTGGTCAACTCCTTTCTCAAGCCGATTAAGGTCGACTGTGCCACCTTCATTTCTGGTACCTGAGTTGGCTTTCGGTAACCCTTGATCTTCATTGTTTGGCTCCGATGATGGCCGAGCTCTCTTAGCTAACAATGGGTTTCCATCAGGGCTCGGTTGGGCTTTAGGTGTGTGGGCCTTTTCCAGCTTAGTGGCCTTTACTCCCTTCACGGCCTGTGTCCCCTTAGATTGCATTAGGTTGGTAATGGGCCTAAGTGATTTGTTTCCCTCCTTCCCAAAGGGCTTCCCCCCTTGTCCCGCAATGTTTAGGCCCATCTTAGGATGTTTGGTTCTGTCCCCAGCCGTTCGCACCCTCATCAGCCCTTTAGTTTTCTTCTTGAACACTTTATTACAATCACCACTCTCAGGTTGGATTGGCATCTCTAGGGGAGTCGAGTATCAGCGGAAGAGATCTCAATTTTATCTTCATCTATGTCTGCTCTTTTTGGGGAAGAGTCGGACTCACATTCCATGCGCCCCCCTTCCAGACTATCTGTATTGGTGCAACTTGTTTGGTCAACCCCTTCATCCTTACCAGTGTTTTCCTGCCCCTCCAGAGCTGTGCAGACTGTTCCAGAGCTGCCTGAGCCATTCAAGGACACAGGTTTAACAATCCCTTTCTTGTGTAAGGCTGGCTCTTCTCCGGCAATGTCTTTCCCGGAGCTCTCGACGCCCCCACTCTCATTCCCTACTTTCTTTTCATTGCAATTTCCACTGCCGTGCCCATATCTTTGAGAAATAGGGCATAGCAAATGGAGCCCCTCATATTGGATTTTCTGCCATTGATCTTCGATAAGGATACTAGTGACCACCGGTTGACGGAGGTCGATTTCCACATAGACCCTCGCATACTTCCCTCGGTGAACATTCTTGGTCATGTCGTCAACCTTCACCGGAGTACCGATAGCCCAAGCCAGCTGATGAAGGAGGTGTTCCTCATAAAGTTCGATGCATATGTCCGGCAACCGAGCCCAAACTAGAGTTCTGCATGGGGTGTTCTCCACTGTGGAGAAGCAAGGTTTCCATGGAGTTATCATCAAGTAGCTGTCAAACAGCATCCACGACCCGTCATTGATCACTTTGAGCCTGTCCACCGCTCGTTCGAACTTCACCACAAAATAACCCTTGTTGATGTCAATCATCTCAAAGCCCCCTGCAACTTCCATATACGGGTGAGCCTCTCCGTTAAGGCAAGGAAACCGACCTTTTTATCCAACACTGAGACGATGAGGGCGTCCCCCAGGATGTACACAAGCGTTTTCTAAGCTGAGGATCGAAGGAAACTCTAGGTTTGAGTATATCCCCATCTATGAAATCAAGCTTTACTCCTTTCTCAATTTCAGCTTGTTCCAACCGAAGAGCCGGAAAGGCACGTTTTCCTTCTAAAACCATATCTCGAAAAGAAGGCTTGCTACCGCCTGTGAAAGCGAAATTCGAGGGGGTGACGTCCGGCGGGTCTTCCGCCAGTGGTTGGGAAGAAGAAGATATAGGGAGAATACCAAGAGAGAATTTTCAAGAGAGAGTTCTATGACTAGTGATATAAGTATGATTACTGCATAAAATAATTTAAGGAGCTTGGGGAATGTAATGGACCTAATAAAATTATACAATTTTATTTGTTATTAAATTCGATTTCTTTTTTATATTCACATTTTTTACATTCCCTCCCATGGGGCGGAGGTAATACTAGTAATATATAAAAATAATATCCTTTATGAACAGTAACCTACTTTTATGAACAGTAACCTATCTATTATCTCTCACAAAAATCCTCTTATGAACAGTAACCTACCTATTTCCCCAACATTCACTTTCTGCATGCAATCCAATACACATGTCTAATGATCAATAACTCATCAATAACGCAAAATGTGTACAAGAAAAATTCTAAAAATTTAATATTGTAAAACTACATGATGAGACGAATCTAATGAGATCCCACTTGACTATGTTTTTTCTTATATAGATTATGTATAAGCATTAGTCAAAGTTGAATAATAAATAGTAGCAAAAGTCAATTCATTTTCACTATAAAAATAAAGAATTATTTTTAATAAAAAAAAACATAGTGCGCATTCAAAATATAGGAGAATCAAATTTGAACGAAATTTATGTTAGATAATTTAATTTCATATTATTATAGATAAAGAATACTACCAAATAAAAAATGTAACAAAAACTTTATGGGTTGATAGTTGAATAATAAACAGTAGCAAAAAGTCAATCTCTTTTTACCATAAAAATGAAGGAATTTTTTTAAAAAAAAAACATAATGCACTTTCAAAATATAGGAAAACCAAATTCGAGCAAAATTCACATTAGATAATTTAATTTTATTAATTATTATAGATAAAGAATACTACCAAATAAAGGATGTAACAAAACTTTATGGGTTGATATTACATTTATTATTTAAATATAATTTCAATATTTGTTATTATTCTTAACCAATACTCTATTAATTGAAATTATAGTTAAAGAATTATATTGTAAATTATTAATATTGTAGTATTATATTCATTAATGAATAGCAAATATTTTTATTAAATAAATTGCAATACGACAATAAGTTGATGAAACCATGATCATATTAATTTGTCAATGGCTTCATTTACAAGAGTATTTCTTATAATTTTCTGATTTTCTATATATTTATGAAATTTCTAATATTTTTAATATCTCAACGCTTTAGGGTGTGAACCAATATCGATAATCAATAATCGAGTACAATACGATTTCACATACTTTCTTTATCAATTTATGACGTTAGAGTTGTGAGTAAAAAGGTTTTTATCTTTGTTTTTTTCATTTTTTGTCCATTCAACTATTGTTTGTAGTATAAATATTTTTTAAGATACTAATTTGTAATATATAAATATTGGTAATGATATATGTTGGTCAATTTCTATGCAATGTATAGATGTACTCATGTAATGTTGACAATTGTTTAAAGAGCTTGGGGAATGTAATCGACATAATAAAATTAAATAATTTTATTTGTTAAACTGGATAATTTTATTCATATTTTCTATAATTTCCGCCCATTGGGCGGGGGAAATACTAGTAATGAC
Source organism: Hygrophila difformis (assembly GCA_030278955.1). Classification (NCBI taxonomy): domain Eukaryota; kingdom Viridiplantae; phylum Streptophyta; class Magnoliopsida; order Lamiales; family Acanthaceae; genus Hygrophila; species Hygrophila difformis. The sequence goes on along the minus strand of JAOANR010000007.1, from coordinate 39,316,185 downwards.
AACAATAATAAAAATGAAAATATACAAGAGCCTATAATACGATGGCTTGAATATTATGGATTGCCAAGGACGAAGTTTATAATTCAAGACGGAGGGTTGCACACCCAATAAAAATTTAAAATTCATAATTACCAAAATATGATGGATAATCCTTAGTTGGAAATATGATTTATTATGGTAATAACCCACGAAGCAAGGGAATTCTTCATTCAAATTATTGTTATTTGAAAAGAATGAATACCTATTAAGACAACCTATTAGAAAGAGAACTAACAAAAAGACATAGTAAGGAGGACATTTATTATAAATTTTATAGGCCAAACAATTGAACCTAACCCACTTTCATGTGACCCTTGGTCGGGTCCAAAAAGGATAACTAACTAGAATTTGGAAATTTCAAAGTGATGGGGACTTGGAAAAAATTAAAAGATTCACATGTGTATAACTAAAGACGATTATTGGTTGATTTTAGACATAAATATTTTCGGATTAAGGATGAACGGAGTTGAATTTTTCCAAATAATTTAAAATTTATCTACTATAGGTTGAACCCGAGGAACTCACCACACTACGTTTGAGATTGAAGAATACTCCAAGTATAATAAATAATTAATGGATCAAACACCAAACAAGAGTGACCACTAGTTCAAAAGTAATAAATAAATTTTCCTAAGAGCGACACCTTACGGACAAGACGAGTGGAATTTATTAAGGAATGATGATGTACTCCAACGAAACCTATAAATTTAACTGAGTTATTGAAAGCCTTAATAAAATAGCATAATTAATGTATTTTTTAAGACTTATCCCGAATGCCTTTTGGGACGTAATAAAAATATGAGTAATTAAGGAACGAGTAAATAAGATAGTCTATTTTTATCTTCCTAGGAAAGGAATGAAACATGAAGCCGCTAGCATATTCCGGTAGAGAAAGCGTCGAAAGAAAAATGAACCAACCCATAATTGACCAACATATTAAATCATTTAGAAACATCAAAGGGAATTAATTTGGACGATTCTCGCAACAAGGAATATATTCTAAAGAGTTTAAGCGGGTACCACGGGTAACTGTCCAAGGCTAGTTGAAGAAGATTGTGATTAATAGATAACACAATGAAAGGTTTTCTATAAAATATAATTTTAGTAAATATACATCTAATCATGAATTACTTTTAAGTTTGCCGTGAGGCTTCGAGGGCGAAGCCTTATTTTAAGGAGGGTAGACTATAACACCCCGTAAAAATTTTAAATAGAAATTTAAATTTTAATAAATAGATATTCAAAAATTCTCATAAATTAAATTTTTAGAAGATGAAAGGAAATACTCCTCCATCCCGCAAAAGTTGACGCGTTTCTTTTGGGCACGGTAATTTATGTAGTGGGGTTTAATGGTTAAAGTTTGTGGGAATTTGGGTTTAAAATTTTAATGAATTTTTACTTTATTTATTTTTTAACTTTGACTTAATATTATGGTAATGATTTAATTAGAAAAAAATATTCAAGTGTGGTCTTGTTAGAATCGTCTAGGTGTCTAGTTTTAGAATATATATTTTATAAAATTTTTATTTGTACCTATTTTGAGATATGGAGAATTAAAGAAATGTAAGAGATTTGTATAGAAAAATAAAAGTGTAGTGGGAGTTGTGCAGAATAGTTAAAGTAATTACTTTTAATGGGTTTTTAGAAACCATTAAAATTCTAATTATATTTATATTAATTTAATTTATCTAAAAAAGGAAACATGTCAAATTTCGTGGGACAGCTCAAAAAGGAATACACATCAACTTTCGCAGGACGGATGGAGTAATATTTAGTTTAAGTACGAGACTATTAAATTAGCATATAAGTATTAATCTATAAATTATCAAAAATTTACTTTAAGTTCGTCAATTTATGTATGCGAGTTGGATTAAATATGGCTAAAACGGATTACATTATACCGAATTTATCCGACGAGGGTATCGGGTAGAATTGTGATTTAATGACCAAGGATAGACGAGTTTATGAATTTTTAGATTCTAAATAAATATAATATTGGGCATGAATTAAGTGATGAAATAAATAACCATGAGCATAATAAAACACTTAGCCAATTAAGTTATAGAATTCGTAGACAACCCAATTTTTAACAGAACATTTAATTATTGGTTTCCGAAACTTCGACCAAATTGACTAAGGAGACTAATTACTAAGTGAATTGAACCCCTTGATCTGTTTATAAGTCGTTAGATTAAATATTGTTACACTTTGTTATTTGGACAAGGAGACCCACTACTAGGTGTTTTAAATCTATAAATCCACTAAACTACAATATGATAGTAAGACTAAATATTAAATTAAGAAATTACTAATTGAGTTCATGGCGAATAAGAATTTAAATCCTAAATCGTGTAATGGGCGAAAGTCGGAAACTTTTAAGTTAATGTTGCAATAAATAATTTCGGATTCAAATTATGTTAAAATTTAATCACTTAGATTAAATTAAGAACACTTAGTCAATTAAATATAAAATTACAAATGATCGATTAATGATCAATTGTCCGGATTAAAGAATTTAAAGTTTTGAACCATTTTGCTAACGGTGGCAAATTAATAGATGAGCTAACCCATTACATAACACTAAACATGAATTAGGCGATAAAATTAAGTCCTTGTAATTAAATCAAAATACTTAACCCATTTAATTATCGGAAATTGCCCGACCGTTAATTTGCAATTGTCCCGAATTAGAGAATATGGAGTCTCAAATTACTCGACCAACTATACCGGATAATTAAATTATTAAGTCCATAATCCAGATTAATTAATTAAGTCAATTGTTAGGAATTGGGCCAATTAATTAAGTAGAATAATTATCAAATAGATAACTAGATAATTGAGCCCAAAGCAATCCAGGCCCAATCCAAAACAGAAGCCCAACCCAATTCCTAACCCAAGCCCAATGAAAGCCCAAACTAAACCCTAGCCAAAACCCTAAAGACTAACCCTAACCCTAATTGTTCCTGCCCCTTTTCCGGCGCCGCCCTCGTCGCCGGCGAGCCGCCGGCCGCCCACCACCTCCGTTGAGCCCCAAATTTCGGATTTCGAACCATCTCCCCATCCTCTTTCCCTTTCCAGCCTCGGCGCCACCACCCGCAGCCTCCGCCGCCCCTGCTCCACCGCGCCACCACCACTGCCCCTCCTCCGTCTCCGGCCAATGGCCTCCACCTCCTGCGCCCTCATTTTTCCACCACCACCGCGAGCCCCTCTCCTTTCCCGGCCACCGAAGCCCGCCACCACCTCGGCCTCCAATCGATGCCACCGCTACCGCCGGGCCACAACCACCACCGAGACCCTCTTCCGCTTCACCACCACCCGAATCTGCCAACATCCTCCTCGAATCGACCACCACCACCCATCCAAAAGGAAATCAGAAAAAACACCAAAACGAAGAAAAAAAAAAGGAGAATAGGGGAAGGATGGGGGCGTACAGGGGAAGGAGAAAAGTGGAAGGAAGAAGAGAGGAGAAGGGAAATGGGGAAGGAGAAAAGAAGGGGAAGGATTCTGCCTGTTGGTCTCATGGGTTTTTGCCTTGAAGAACCGAGCCAAAGAAAATGGAGAAGGGGACTGATGGAGAAGGTAATGAGATTGAAGGGACTTGACCTGTGTGGGTAACTGTTGGACAGAGGGATAGAAGCTGTGGGGAAAATCAATAACCGGGTAATGGGGAGCTGCATTTCCACAATAAAACCCCCCTTCTCATCCTACCCCAACTCGCCACTACCTTCCATTTTTTCTTTTTCTCCAGCAGCTCCAAAACTATTTTGTGGAGTTCTTGTTCCTGTTCTATAGTCCCCTAATTTCTTTTGTTGCTGCTCCCACGTCCCACCGTTGGGTTATTAGCAAACCAGTCTAGTAGGAATATTTCGGTAAGATTTATTAAGTTAGAAAATTTTAAGTTATTATTTTTATTAAAATACTATAATAGCATACGATGTTAATATTATAATTTTTGCTAGTTAGATAGCTGTAAAAGGATATCTGCTCGTAGCCTATGCGTGTGTTGGTCCATCTCCCTACGGTGACTGTAAGTAGATTTTTACTCTTTGGAGTAAGCCAAATTTATTTTAGCTTAAGCATAAATTTTAAATACCATTTTTTTATTTTTAAATTTATGTTTATAGTTCCCTACTGCTTTTTGGATTATTGGTATGCTCTTTTACTGTGCTTATTTAAATTCCGCAATAAATCGTATGATTTTGGTACCATTGTTACGGAGTGGGTGTGAGTACTGGGTCGGATCACCTCCACCGGATGTGTGCAGTTCAAAGATATTCGGGGCTTTCGACCCCCGGATGTGTGCAGTTCAAAGCTATCTGGGGACGTTGGCACGATGCCACCTACCTGATTCCACGTGGTCTGAGGAAATTTCGTACCTCCACCACGACCCTTGAATGTATGTGAGATTTGGGCCTTACAAAGGGGAACCTGCACATCATGTTGGCTGAGAAATTTATTTCTTGGTAACGCATAGGGACATACTTTCTTCCCCCGGGTTTAGATTTATATGGATTTTGTATGTGCTTAAATTAATTCTCGTTTTAGCATACCATTACCATAATTGTTGTCCCTAAATTATTTCTGCTACCCTATCTCCTCCGAGATTAAACATCTACTTACTCAGCGATTGTTTTCGCTGACTCTACACTTGTCACCATTTCCTTTCAGACTTCAGATCTGCAAGGTCGATAGAGCATATTTTGCATGGGCACGATATGGGGTATTATTTATAAGAATGTGTATTATGAAATCTTGTTTGGGAAAAACATATTACATGGCATAGATAAATTTTTATGAGGCATAGATAATTTTTATAAAACATTGGAAATTATTTACCGAGCATAGATAAATATTTGGGTTTTATCCCGTTTGTGCAAACTTTGCCCTACTGTTTAAACAATGCATTTTGCGTTTAACAGTGTTATTTTCGTAATACGAGATAGACAACCCCTTTTTACAATATTTTTGAAATGCGAGGTACAACCTCTTTTAAATAAAAGCTTCCATGGAATTCATTCCATTTCTATCGTTGAGCTCATTTGAGGAATGCGTTCCTCTGGTTTGGTTGTACAATCCAACCATTTTTATTAAGATTATTCTTATACTTTTACAGTATTATAAGCTTTTGTGCAAAGTGTATGTTAACTTGCCCGGGAAGTGGTTAGCATATACATTAAACTCTGATATTCTGCACTCATTATTTTTAGCCTCAGCGTATTTCGGGCATGCCAGAATACGTGGCGGTAGCACCCCGCCCATTGTTCCCGCTCTTTGCTTCCGCTGATCATTAGGGAAAATGGGGGTGTTATAATGACACTCTGAGCTCAAGTATATATATGTTTGCTAATAAAGCTATTATTGTTGCACCATTAAATATTTGTTAAATCTTCCTCAAAGATTGAGGCTTTTATGTTGACCTCAATATAAATGGTATTAAGTAAAAGTGGTTTGTGGTACATGGAAGGAATCATGTCAAAGTAAATGATGTGCAACCGCCATGATCCAATGTATTTTAACTTAAGTATGGATTGATTGAATATTGATATTACATTGTGTACACTTAAATTTATCATGTCTTCAATATTCATCAAGTGAGCCAAAGTGCGAGAATGTTGGAATATTATTGGCTCATATTTAAATAATTAAGTGATTCGACATTAAAGCCCACCTTTGATGATAAAGTGTGGAATAAAATAGTCCAAATCGGAGTTTGGAAATTAACTCCCCAATCCTGGCCCAATTAAATGTTATACCGTTATATTAAGTACAATGGAGTCAAAGCTACATTAAAATTAAGTGGTGGACTCCTCTATGCCCACCCTCTCTATATATAGCAAGTAATCTTTTCAAATCAGGGAGAGAGGTTGTGTGGTAACATAGTTGGAGAAAACTTTCTCCTAATTATCAAGGAAAGTGGAAAGAAAGGCCAAGGAGACGAAAAATCCATAGTTGAAAACAGATCGAGGCGTTTCAATAAGTAATGGATGCATGTAAGTAATCAATTACAAAGTTCTTAAATTATATGTGTAAAAACATGGATTCACTAATTTCCTAATCATTTTCTTAAATTATATGAAATTACATTTACTATGAACATAGAATATCTTACATCTGACGTCCCAGAGATATCCGGTAAATTTAATTGAGGGGTTAAAAGAGGTTGAAGAGAGATTTACAGGGAGGCAAGTGCCTCCCGGTCCCGGTTGTAGAGGACACTGGCGAGCAACGTGATTGTTGAAAGTTTATTTCCTGGAATTCCGTGCTTGGGGAGTCGGGATGCCCGTAATGGAGATGTATCCTTTATTTCAGGATGCAAATCATTTGGTTCTACCACAACATAGTTTTCTTTGCCCCTACAAGAAAGGTTTAGAACATCTATCCCGAATGCTGACACCAAATGGAGGCGTGCCGGACGCCCTTGGATAAATGGATAGTTTTTCCTCTTTTTCTTGTTTCTTGAATAAAAAAACATTCTATTGTCTAGTTTATACAAAATCAATTGCTCGCGTTTCTTGTATGTGTAGCTAAACATTCTGAAGTTTTTTGATAATCAATTGCTTGCGTTTCTTGTAATCAATTGCTTCAGCATTTTTCTGTGGTGGAGGAGTAGTATCACTACCAGCGACGATTTCCCACAAATCTTGATCAAGAACGTAAGATTCTATGAAGGTATGCCAATAACTATAGTTGTGGCTATTGAGCTCTTTGACTCCATTGCTCATGCTTGCAAGACCTGCCATCATAAACGACGTCCAACGTCACGTAGGCTTGGTCCCAGACCACAAAGCTTTCACAGTTCTAAACCGTGCTCCGACAGAGTCTCCCCTTACTATTAAATAGTCGATGTAAGTGTCCAACACTTACAGAAGCTTTGCTCCACTGCCAGCTCCGAACCTGGTGCTCTGATACTAGTTGTGGGAAATATGCTATGATACCAATTGTTGGGGAAAGGAACCACGACACACAGACACACCCACTATAGAGGACCTAAGATAATATACTCACACAACACCAAGTCTTTTATATTGGTTAGCCTTTAACTAAAATCCTTAGTGCACAAGGATACTTAGGTGGCAGTGCCAACCATATATCATTAGGCGGTATAACCGACCATATATTAGTTAGGCGGAAGGGCCGACCGTATAACTAGAACAAGTGCACCAAGAACTTAACAAACCAAGGCTTAGCCGAGAGACTTAAACAAAGAGAACACTTTTATAAATATAAAACACAATTACAAGAAAACTCACCACTTAGAACTCACACCTCCGCCCACACCTTCACTCAACTCTCCACACAACTCTTCACCACTCAATTCTTCTCCACTACACTCTCAACTCACAACTCTTTTCCACACTTTACAAATGAAGGGCCTCACCCCTATTTATAGGGTGGGCAAGAATTCTAGAATAATCTAAGAAAATTATAATTAATCCTAAATCTATATTATTCTATGGAGTTGTACATAGCTCCATTTCTCCATAATTCTAGAATATTCTATAATATTACTATAATGCATTATCTAGATAATTCTACACACACACCAATTTCTCCAGTATTCTAGAATATTCTATAACTTAATAACACTTATAACATTATTAAGTTTGCATTGATCTCTAAAACAATTAAAAAGCAAAATCGCGCCAGTTTCAAATCAAGAAACCATCATCTTTATGAGAGTTATGGCCTACCCTCAAGATCCAAACTCCTACCATTTGCTAGGGAATATCTCCAATGGCATCACCACAAGGGTCTCTCAAAGCCCCTGCACCAATAATCAAGAACTCGTGGCCATTAAACGCTTGAAAATTGCTGCTTTAAGCAGTCCTAATACATTCCCCACGGAAATAAACCACATTCTTAATCTTCCAAATCATGAAAATATCCTCAAACTGCACTGCAAACTCTGGGTTGTTATGCTCTATATGAACTATGGCTCAATCCAATCCATAATTTCAGGGAAATACCGCCATGGCCTCTCCTAGCAGTCGATCGCGGTGTTTGGAATCGGTGTTGTACGCGCTTTTGAGGCCATTCATAAGAGTGGCCACGTCCATCACGGTGTGAAGCCTGGGAATATCTTCGTTCACGACGGCATAGTCAAACTGTCGGATTTCGGGATTTCGTCTTGGTATTACCAAGATGATCCAAGCTTTTCTGAACAGCCGGTGATCGCTCCGGCGAATAAGATCATTTTTCGCCATACTGGGTAGCACCTGAGGGAATGGCGCCGCTGCGGCAATACGGTCGTGCCGCGGAGATCTGGGTACTTGGGATAACTATGTTGGAGATGTTCCATGGACGGCCACCCGTGACAACATTTCCCAAGTCCAAGTACGCTTTGAGACGGGTCTTGAAAAGATTCAATTTTGAAAAGTACTACATATTGTTGGGGCCAAAGAATCCTTTCGGAAACACAGAAGATTTGTTGTGCGCTGTCAGGGACTGTGTCACATGTGATCAGAGTTGTAGGGTAACCCTACGGGTTCTTAAGTCATTTGACCTTTTTAGGATTCTGGTATTGGAATATTATTGGCTCACATTTAAATAATTAATTGATTTCGGCATTAAAGCCCACCTTTGATGATAGGGTGTGGAATAAAATAGTTCAAATCGGAGTTTGAAAATTAACTCCCAAATCCTGGCCCAATTAAATATTATACCGTTATATTATGTAGAATGGAGTCAAAGCTACATTAAAATTAAGTGGTGGGCTCCCCTATGCCCACCCTCTCTATATATAGCAAGTAATCTCTTCAAATTAGGGAGAGAGGTTGTGTGGTAACATTTTTTTTGAGGCAAAACAATCTCTTTATTCATAAGGGGAACATAAGTCCGAAAACACCAATACACCTCATAACTTAAATGAAGACATAAGTCCTGCAAGAATCAATACACCACAGAACATAAATAAAAACAAAGTCCTGCTAGCCTCCATCCACTATGCCTCATACACACTCCTACAGACCGCAAAATAAAGAAAACAACTAGACACCAATCCATAGACAACAAAGACAATGACAGAATGCATTCCTTACCAAAACAACAGTCAAAACCATGCTTCTATCAGTCCGCCCCCAGCTGCCCCATTCTTCGCCCATTGATCCGCTTCCCAATTTCTTTCCCTTAAAATATGTTGAAATCGAACCTCACTCGTGCATGCCAAAACTGTTGCAATAGGACCCACAAGCATGTGCAGGCGCCATGGAATTCTACCCAAGTCTGCAAGCCAGCTAACGACGTTGCTTGAATCAAATTCAAAAACAAGTCTTTGAAGTGGGAAGCCTTGGTCCCTAATTAATGCCTTATAAACCCGACTGATTGCCGCGACTTCAGCCTCTGTGGAGTATGCCACACCAATGGAGTCTGACAACACAAAGATAACCTCCCCATTTTCATCTCGAATTACTCCGCCAATTCCAACCGACCCCAGATTACCGAAAGATGACCCATCCGTGTTTATCTTCCACCAACCAGTTTCGGGACGGAGCCACACTAAACCTTTCCTAGGTACTTTGACACGCCCTCTAGCAGTCTGTCCCAACGCAACTGTAATCTGCCTCTCTAACTCCCTTAAGTTATACCCATTATTCAAACCGGCCTCTTCCCACCACAGGCTAACATTCCGTTTTATTTCATCAATGGCCGCCCAAAAATCTATAGCTTTGCCATGAAAAACTATTGCATTTAGAGCTTTCCATATCGTCCAGATTATTGCCAAACCAATGAGATTCCATCCTTCCCTTCTATTCTGAGTAGGACAATTGAACATCCACCAATCTACTAGTACCTCTACCCTACCCGACACAACCCATTTAACCCCAAAGAAAGCCACACCTTGATACTATAAAGAGCTAGCAAACTCACATTTACAAAAAAGATGATCCACCGACTCCACCTCCTTTTGACAGCAAGGACAAAACGAACCCTCAGCCTGCACACACCCTCTTCGAGGAAGAGTTTCTCTAACCGGTAGCCCATGCTGGATAGCCTTCCAAGCTAGCAACTTGACCTTCATGGGAGCTTTAATTTTCCAGAACACTCTCCACTTCCACTTTGTGACATCCGCTTCTGCCCCTGCCTCTCTCTCCCAACACGATCGAGTAGAGAACACACCATTCCCTTCCTTCACTCAAACCACCTTGTCCTTTACATAACGACTTAATTCTAACCGCCCAGTACCATAAAAAATTCATCCCAAACCTCCAATTCTCAGTCAAATAAACTTCTTCTTAAAAAGATGTTCCATCTCCACTCGACCCCTGACCAACTGCCATACTCCGCTATCTTTCCCCCTTTATTTATAGCCAATGCATAAATCCTAGGGAACAACAACCTCAATGGCCTACCCTCTTCTACCCAAACATCCTCCCAAAACTGTGTTACCTCACCATTCCCCACCAGGATCCGAAACCCACCCCCTGGAAACTCCCGTCCACCTCCCCCCAAGCTTGACATATGTTACCCCGTAAAGACCTACATACCTTTACATCCGGGACCAAGGGAGCTTTTTGTCTGTAATATTTTGAATCCATTACCGACTTCTATAGGCACTGTTCATTGCCAAAGCATCATTTCCATTTTAGTAACAAAGATGAGTTGAACTTCTTGACATTCCACAACCCCAGGCCACCCTCCTCCTTGTGCTTACATATTCTCTCCCAACAAATAGAATGCAATTTCCACCCACCATCCACCTCATTCCAAAAAAAGCCTCTTAAATCTTTCTAGTCTTTTTGCCACCTCACTTGGAACTTTAAAGATAGATAAGAAATACACCGGTACTGAGATCATGACAAACCTTATCAAGCACACTCTCCCAGCTTGCGAAAGGAGCCGCCTCTTCCACCCGGCCAACCTCTTTTCCACCTTATCCAACACCGGCTTCCAAATTGATAAACCATTAATTCTTCCTTCAATTGGAATCCCCAAATAAGTCATCGGCCAAGACCCTATTTCACAACCAAACATACACGCTGCCTCTGTAACACCCCGGTTTTTGGTCACCCAGGTCGGGATGTCACCGCCACACCTCCCTAGTAAGACACGGTTTCTCCGGCTTACTAAAGAGATGCAAGGCTAGGTATTTCAGTATTTAAAAGCTTTGAAAACATTTGCAAACAGCCCATACAATATAATCTTGAAATTAATAATATCATAGCGCAGCAGAAATAATATTTAAGTATAGTATTGCAGCGGAAAATGTAAATAGGGCCGACATGGCCAAAACACGGGTTAAACAGGCCCGTTCATAATATAGTCTAATGTACGAAATTAAAACAAAATAATATTCCCAAAATCCCATGCATGAATCGTGCTCATACATGCTCATTCCACATACTCTATAAGAAAAAGGAATAAAAAATGGTTTGGTCAGCACAACTTGCTGAGTAAGTTAACACAGACATGATCGTAGGGTTTAAAAGTCAATAATTTAATATTTAAATAAAAACATGATAATAAACATAATAACTCAATTTAATCTAAACAACTATCCAATTGCATAATTTAATTCAGGGCTTTATTGAACAACACCTTTCACAGGATTTAAAATAAAAGCCATAATTTAAATAAAGCATTTAAATAATTTAATTGGACAACAACCCTAATTGAATTGAATTTAATTTAATTTCCCCATTACATCCCAGATTTAGTATTTCAGGTATTTCACGATTGCATCGCAATCTCAACAAGTCTAGCCGGTAGCCCGGCGGCCGCAACCGTATCAGTCATACCCAGTACCACTCCGGAGCCTCGGGAAACCCATGTGGATATTCTCGAGAGTGTAGGCTCTATATCTCATGCCGTTTTGGCAATATCATATCTCAATTTTAGCGCGCGGGGTCACCATCGTCCTTTAAGGCACGAAGTGAATCGTTAGGGGGCACCCTGCAGAGCACTCACCCCTAATTTTAATTTATCAAGTTTGTAAGGGGATTTAAATTCAAAAATCTGATTTCAATTTTATTTATTTAAAAATAATATTTCAATTTATTTCAACCCTAAAGGTTAATTCCATATGCATGTTCCAACAAGATTTCAAGATTTGATTTTCGGTAAACCACAGTTTACTGTAAAATTCGTCTAAAATCAGATTTAATTCCAAAAATTCCAAAATTTCACGACTGACTCAGAAACGTCAAGATCTACAACTTTCGTGTGAATTTTTCCAATCCGAGATACCGAAATAGGTCAAAACCACCAATTTTCACAGAACCACAAATCTGTCCGAATTTTACAGACCACAGTTTAGAGATATTGAAATCTACCATAGCAAATCAACTCCAAATTTAATGAAATTTTACAGAGACCATCTTAAGACATTTATCTACAACTTTCATGTTCGGCCAAAGATCTAAATCTGTAATGCCCGTAAATTTTGCGATATAAAAATAGGAATTAATCCAATAGGAAAGAAGGTTTTGCTTCCGAGAACCCGTAAACTCGGAAATGCACGGGAGTCAAAAGACGACAATTTAGAACCCGACGGACCAAAACCGACGGTCTTAAGATTTCAAGCATGAAATCAAATTGAGACGGAATAAATTTATGATGAGAAGCATAATCCAAAAATGACCCGGAAAATCGAGAGCGGAAACGTGGAAGCATAGAAGTCCGAAAGAGAGGAGAAAAAGACCCGACGGATCGGATTGCACGGACCCGCCCGGACCGCAGTCCAGGCGGGAACCGCGGGCTGGCCGGGCGGGGTTTGGCCAAAAGGCGCGGCAACCCCGCGTGGCCCCCCAGAATTTGGCAAGTTACGCGTTTTCGGCGATTTCTTGCCATAATTCGACCCCCCGACTATGGAAAGAAGATTTTGAGCGGGGGAAGGAGTATTAGGTCGTGGGAGGGTTGTCTCCACCCCCATTTTGCAGCCTCCAAAACCCTCCCCATTCACTCTCAAACTCTCCCAAGCCAAAACACTCTCCCGACGAACTTCCGACGGACTTCCGGCGACTTTCCGACAACCACCGACGGCCGTAGGAACGTGTAGATCAAGGATCATAGTCCTTAGATCATTGGTAAGTAGTATCTTAGGTTCTCAATCTCATTTTTCCTTTCAAATCCCCAATCTAACTCTTGAATCGTTGATTGCAAATACGTTCGTGGCCAAAGTCGGGAACTTTGCGTTTCGTAGATCCGTTCATAAGGTTTTGGACGAGCCGAGCGACCCTAGGACGACTTAAGAATACAATCACTGTAAGTTGAGCCTTCTATATCAATACGGGTGGTTTAGGGGCGTCCAAAGTAGTCGTAACATAACGAAACGTAAAACCCGAAATTAAAAACCCCAATACGCACAGTTTCTGTAATCGGCCTAGAACTCATATTTCGAGGATTCAATCCGAGAAACTCAAAACTAGACTTTTAATCCTAACACATAAATCTAGGTCGTGTAAAAATTTCAGACATTTTAATTAACGTTTGCTATTTCAAATTGCACTGAACATAAACTGTGTTACTAGGACTTTTCGAAAAACTGACAGTGATCATATTCGAACTCGATGAGCATGTTTCTATATTTTCTAGTCCGATTTGATCTTTGAAATCTAAATAAAAGTTGTAGATAATCATGTCTAGTATGTGCATATAAAAGTTCAGAATTTTTGTAGTCCATTTGATATGTTAAAAATTCGAAACTTTGAATTGTGTCAAACCTGAGTCCGGACAGAATTCTGTTTGCGTAATAAACTCGATTTTTGACATGTTTCCTCAACTTATTTCGAAAAAGTTAAAACACGAAAGTTGTTTGTTAGGATGTTGTTGATTTACTGTGAAAATTTCAGATTTTTTCGACTTGAAATGAATTTTTAAATTAAAAAGGCGTAAACTGTGACGCCAAGAGACTTTTAAATCGAGAGATTTTGAAATTTCGTAACAAACGATCAAAGACTTGAAATACGATACATCTATACTTTTGAAAAATCCCGATATATTAAATTGAAACGATACATGAGATACTTTGGTGGAGGGTGAGTGCTCTGCACGGTGCCCCTCTAGCCTTTCTCTTCGGGCCTATAATGGACGAGAGAATTTAGATGAAATATTACGCCAATCGGCGGGAGATACATGGCCTACTCTCTCGGGATTTTCCAAATCCAGAGGCTCCGGAGTGTTACTGGGTATGGCAGATACGATTGCGGCCGCCGAATCACCGGCTATACAAGATACTTACGACACGGCTGCGGCCGCCGGATCACCGGCTATACAAAACATTGAGAAATGGTTAGGTTACGGGGAAATAAAAGATTTAATATTTTTAAGTATTTATTTATTTACGCATGTCTTTAAATTATGCATTTAAATTATGTCTTTAAATTTCATATCATGACTAAATTGTTATTGTGGATTAAATGCATGTTCAAGTACACAATTAAAATATTATTTCCTTTAAATTTGTTAATGCATGTTTAGGAGTGAAATCTTAATTATCTAATTAAACCCCTTTATTGCTATGTTAGGATCGACTTACTCAGTATTTTATATACTGATAAAATTATTGTTTTTCTCTTTCTTTCAGAGTACGGAGATAATGCATAGCATGTGCATTGGGGGATGGAATTATTAAACATTGTTTTATCGCTTTTTATGATACTTGCATATCGGGCATGTAAATCCCGAGTTTTGGCCATGTCGGCCCACTTTACATTTTCCGCCGCGATATATTATTATTACTACTACATGTGTGGATGATACTTATTATTATTTTTAAATAAATTCCGGACTTGTTTTAAACCTTTTTGCAATACCTATAGCCTTGCATCTCTTTAGCAAGCTCGGAGAATCCGTGTCTTGCTAGGGAGGTGTAGCGGTGGCATCCTGGCCTGGGTTATCAAATCCGGGGTGTTACAAGTTGGTATCAGAGCCCGGAATATTTTAAAGCTACTATTATTATTATTTTAAACCAATATTTTGAACTAAGTATTATTTTTAAATTCATTATTATCATTATTATTTTTAAGACTACTAGTATTATTATTTCAGCCCAAAATTTGAGCCCAAAAATTTTCTATCCATTTAGTATAATATTTTGAGCCCAAAGGGGGTTAAATTATTTTGACCCAATAATTATTTATTATAAGCCCAACCATTTCGGCCCAAATACCCATGTTTTTACTTCTTAAGTCCAAATTATTATTTTTGGCCAATATAGAGGCCCAACTTTTTAAATTACTTAAAACCATGATTAAATTTAAATTAAAAATACATTAAATTAATTTTTGGGGGGGATTGCATGTGCATATTCATATAGATTTAAATTCCTGCATATCCTGACTTTTATTCGAAACATACTCTAACTCTAACCTCCTTGTTGACATTAGAATGGCCGAACCCAACGCGAACATGACCAATCTGATGATGAAACTGACCAACGCATACCTCGAATCCCAACAGCATATCAATCACTTCAAGGCTCGAGTGGGGCATCTAGAGAGTAACGTGGACTATTTGAGACATCTTAGGGAAGCTGACCATCATGAAATAACCAAACTCAAGGCCCAAGTCGCCGAACTCCAAACCCAAGTGGTCACGCTCCAAAACAAGGACAACGAACGGATGATGCAAATAGGGCACTTAGGAGCTGAGCTGCTCGGCCTAGAGGCTGACATATTTCCTCCGAGCCCGAGCCCGGTGGGGACACCCATTCCCATTGACATATCCAGCGACGAGGACGATCGCATTGAGGATGTACCTGCCTAGTCACTCTAGACTTAGGGACCCATACTGATGCACTAATACTATTTCCGTTTCGAATGCTTGTAACCCAAAATTTTCTCTTGAGTAATAAATCTACAAGCATTTATTTTATACAAGTATACTTAAAGTATTCCTTACATTTTAATTAAATTATTTCTCTTCGAATACCTTGTTAAAACCCGATCAAACAAATGAACAAGGTAAATATAATCAATGACCTATAGATAACAACTAAACAAAAATACAAGTAGTAATAAATAACATAAATATGTAAATATATATATATATTATATAGAGATAATCATCAAACAAGGGTATCTCCAACCCTAAACCCCAACACCCTGGACCCTAGGGTCTCAAAAAAAAAAAAACTGAACAGGTTACTGTTCACGAAAAAACAAAAAAAAAAACAAAACAAAACGAAACAAAACAAAAACAAGCAGCAAGTAGAACCAACCCCGAATAACAACAAACGATACGCTAAACTCCAACAACCTATACTAACAAGTTCCAGTAGACTAATACCTGTTAATATCGTCATTTATTTAATTAAATTATTTTATAAGCATTATATAATACTTCAACAAAAAGAATCCAAACTCTCTCGTTCTTGCAACAGCATGGCACCGAGAGGAAGACCACGCGCCCAGCCCACTACTCCAAACACCAACGAAACCCCTATGCAACCAGAAATACCTATACCCGGCGAAGGGGTACACGCTCAAGAGGAGCCGGCAAACCCTATGCCAAACAACATGGACGCGCGCCTACGCACTCTAGAAGAGGTTCTCATTGCGATAGGGAACGCGCATGTGAACCAAGGCCAGGCAGCTGCGGTACCTCCACCCGAGGCCCGCATTAACTACTTAGCTATGGTGAACTCATATCACCCGCCGCACTACGCCGGAGAAGAGGACCCGACTAAACTTGAAGAATGGATTCGAACATTCGACAAGCTACTAAACGCGGTTAAGTGCCCAATTGGCGAGAAGGTGCCTGTGGCATCGTACTATCTCGGAGGGGAGGCGGATGACTGGTGGCGTGCCATGCAAGATAAGTTAGCCGAGGACGAGGAACCCTATTCTTGGGAAGAATTCATGGGCCTGATCAGGGATCCGCTTTTATCCCATGAGCACAAAGTCAGCCATGTACGAGGAGTTCCTATCTCTGAAACAAGGAGGGCAAACAGTCCAGGAATACTACACCCGTTTCAAGGAGTTGGTGCGTTTCGCACCGAGACTCGTGCCGACAGATGCGGAGAAGGCACAGAAATTTGAAATGGGGCTAAACTTGACTATACGGGAAGTGATAACTGGCGTCCAATACCCAGACCTGCAATCGGTGTATGATCGTGCGGTAGCTGTTGCAAGGGTGCAACAACTGAAAAGGAAAGTGAGCGGAGAACCCAGTCGAGAATCTCAGGGACAGGATAAGAGGAGTAGAGACAACCGTTCCGGTAACAATGCTGTAGGGAACAACTTTCGGGGAGATCAGAACAGACCCCCTCAAAACAACAACAGAGGATATGACGATAGAACCCTTTTCCGGGGTAACCCGGTACCACCTTGCCCGAGATGCGGCAGGCCTCATTTGGCCAGAGGGTGCCCCCAACAGGGCGCCTGCTACAGGTGTGGTCGCATCGGCCACATGGCGAATGAGTGCCGCACTCGACTGGAAAACATCACCAAGAGGGAGGACTTAGGCACGGGGCCAACTCAGCCTCGCAACCAAGATGGGCGGAATGGAAACAACCAGGGGTATAGACCCCCTCAAAAACAGAATCTCAATCAAAATCAACGTCCTCCACAGAATCCAAATCAGCAACAGAATCAGGACCCGAACCGGGATCAGCAAGGCAATCCGGGACGTCCAATGGGGCGGTTGAATATCATCAATGAGGCAGATGTGCCTGTGCAGGGGGACGTAATGGGAGGTACGTTCCATGTCTTAAGTACACCCCTTAGAGTTCTGTTTGACTCAGGAGCTAGTTGTTCGATAATATCATCTAAAGTCTTACCTGAACTAGATCTACCTAAGTGCGAACTGATTAACTTAGGAATTCAACTTCCATCAGGGGAGGTAGTACCATGCTCTAAGCGATATAACGGAATTCCGATAGTTATAAACAACATAGAGTTTTTCGCGAACTTGGTAGAATTCGATCTAAAGGATTTTGACGTCATACTAGGGATGGATTGGCTAACCCAATATAAAGCCGTGATCGATTGCCAAAAACAAAAGATCACGTTGTCAAAGAGTAGGGGAAGGAGAGTCATCTTTTACTCCCAGCCCCCTAAGAAGTCTACCAAGATAGTTAACGCCCTTAAGCTATGTAGCTTAATGAGTAAGGGTTACGCATTATATGCATGCTACATTCATAACCTTGAGGCCGAAGAGGTCAGGGTGGATAATAATCCGGTGGTGAGAGAATACCCGGATGTATTTCCGGAAGACGTTCCCGGCATGCCACCTGAGAGAGATCTGGAATTCACCATAGATCTCATCCCGGGAACGGAGCCTGTCTCAAAGGCTCCTTACCGTATGGCGCCGCTAGAAATGAAGGAACTAAAGGAACAACTCGAGGAGTTGTTAGAGAAGGGCTACATAAGGCCGAGCACGTCCCCATGGGGAGCCCCGGTCTTATTCGTTAAGAAGAAAGATTGAGATCTACGACTATGCATCGATTATAGAGGACTTAACCAAGTCACGGTCAAGAACATGTACCCGTTGCCCAGAATCGAGGATTTGTTCGACCAACTGAAGGGAGCTTCAGTATTTTCAAAGATCGACTTGCGATCTGGATATCACCAGTTAAGGATCGCCGAAAAGGATATCCCAAAGACGGCGTTCAGAACTCGCTACGGGCACTACGAATTCACGGTGCTATCATTCGGGTTGACGAACGCCCCAGCGATGTTCATGAATCTCATGAACAACGTGTTTCGAGAACTATTAGATCAATGCGTAGTGGTGTTCATAGATGACATCCTGATCTACTCGAAAAGCGAAGAAGAACATTCCGAACACTTACACAAAGTGTTAGGGATCTTACGAGTAAATCAGTTGTATGGCAAACTGTCCAAATGCGACTTCTGGCTAAAAGAAGTGGCATTTCTGGGACATATCGTGTCCGCCAACGGAGTGGCAGTAGACCCAGCAAAGATCTCGGCAGTGACCGAATGGGTGCCACCGAAGAATCCAACCGAGATAAGAAGTTTTCTCGGATTGGCGAGATACTACCGCAGGTTTGTAAAGGATTTCTCAAAGATCGCTCGCCCATTGACACAACTGTTAAAGAAAGGCGCGAAATACGACTGGACCAGTGAGTGTGATTCCGCATTCCAAGAATTGAAGAAACGACTTACCACAGCGCCGGTGTTGGCATTACCATCGGAGGATGGAGACTTCGAGGTGTACAGCGACGCCTCGAAGGAAGGATTGGGATGCGTGCTAATGCAAGATCAAAGGGTTATAGCATACGCATCACGTCAACTAAAGCCACACGAAGAGAACTATCCGACGCACGACTTGGAACTAGCCGCAGTCGTGTTCGCTCTAAAGATATGGAGGCACTACCTCTATGGGCGAAAGTGTCGGATGTTCACCGACCATAAGAGCCTCAAGTATATATTCACGCAAAAAGAGCTGAATTTGAGGCAAAGAAGATGGTTGGAACTGATTAAGGATTACGACCTGGAAATCGCGTATCACGAAGGAAAAGCCAACGTTGTGGCCGATGCCTTGAATCGAAAAACTCAACACGTGGTGAATTCACTTGTGGTACCGGCCGAGTTGTACAGAGACTTAGCAAAATTAAGTCTGGAGTTGGTACACTCTGGCGAAGTAAGCGGGGTCGTCAACACGATGGTGGCGGGATCTACCATACTCGATGAAATACGACTAGCACAACCGGGTGATGAAAAGCTGGAGGAAATTAGGAAGAGCATTGCTGAAGGAAAGGCAATGGATTTTAAAATTCATGAGGATGGAAGCATCCGCTTCAAGGGAAGGTGGTGCATACCTCGAAAATGCGAGGACCTGAAGCAAAAAGTGATGGAGGAAGGCCATAATACCCCATACTCGGTCCATCCCGGAGGCGAGAAGCTATACAGGGATATAAAGAAGAACTATTGGTGGCCGAACATGAAGAGAGAAATAGCCAAGTTTGTGGCAAGATGCCTTACCTGCCAGAAGGTCAAGGCCGTACGACAGAAACCCTTAGGATTAATGCAACCATTGGAAATCCCAAGTTGGAAATGGGATAGCATTTCAATGGATTTCGTTTCGGGATTACCACGTTCACCGAAGGGGATGAATAAAATCTGGGTGATCGTGGATAGGTTGACAAAAGCTGCCATATTCATCCCTATGAAGGATACCTGGCTCATGGACCAATTGGCAAGGGCATATGTCGACAACGTGGTACGACGACATGGAGTACCACATGACATCATCTCGGACAGAGACAGTAGGTTCGTCTCACATTTTTGGACAAAACTACAAGAAGCCCTTGGTACAAAGATAAAGATGAGTACCGCGTTCCACCCCACGACGGATGGGCAAACGGAAAGAACGATCCAAACTTTGGAAGACATGCTAAGGGCATGCGTATTAGAGTTTAAAGGAAGTTGGGAAAATCACTTACCCTTAATCGAATTTTCCTACAACAACAGTTACCATGCTAGCATTGGCATGGCACCTTTCGAGGCACTATATGGACGCAAATGCCGAAGCCCATTGAGCTGGGAAGAGAGCGAGAGGACTATGGTAATTGGACCGCAACTTGTTGAGGACATGGCTCAACAAGTCAAAATAATCCAAGGAAAGATGAGAGCCGCTCAAGACCGGCAAAAGAGCTATGCCGACGTGAGACGGCAAGATTTGGAATTCCAAATAGGCGATAAGGTCATGTTAAAGGTGTTACCGATGAAGGGTGTGTTGCGCTTTGGCAAGCGGGGGAAATTGAGCCCACGGTACATAGGACCGTACGAGATCCTAGAAAGAGTGGGAAATCTTGCATACCGACTAGCATTACCGCCACAATTTGCTCGTGTCCACGACGTGTTCCACGTCTCACAATTGAAGAAATACGTCCACGATCCGACCCACGTACTCCAACCGGAGGAGATTGAGCTGGACGATGACTTAAGCTACGAAGAAATTCCGGTGCGAATACTCGACAAGAAGGAGAGGGTAACAAGGAACAAGACCGTGAGAATGGTTAAGGTTCTTTGGTCTAACCACGAAGCCGAGACGGCAACGTGGGAGCTAGAGGCAGACATGAAGGATCGTTACCCAACCCAATTCCAAGACAATGCAACAACAGTTATGGGGACATAACTGTAATCTTAAGAGGGGGAGGATGTGACAACCCGAATATTTCCGGATATTTTGAACGAATATTTTGTACCCCAAATAAACAAATTCAAATTGTTTTGCACTACGTAATGACTTGATCCCTTCACAGGGTACGTAGGCAACTCGGAAATTTCAATTCCGGGTTCAGTCAAATAATAACAAACAACAAAACACAATAATACAATCGCTTAATCAAACAAATTCCCGAACTCGCGAGAGGATGAAGCGCAACTTCGAGGACGAAGTTGGTTCTTAAGCGGGGTAGACTGTAATGCCCGTAAATTTTGGGATATAAAAATAGGAATTAATCCAATAGGAAAGAAGGTTTTGCTTCCGAGAACCCGTAAACTCGGAAATGCACGGGAGTCAAAAGACGACGATTTAGAACCCGACGGACCAAAACCGACGGTCTTAAGATTTCAAGCATGAAATTGAATTGAGACGGAATAAATTTATGATGAGAAGCATAATCCGAAAATGACCCGGAAAATCGAGCGCGGAAACGTGGAAGGATAGAAGTCCAAAAGAGAGGAGAAAAAGACCCGACGGATCGGATCGCACGGACCCGCCCGGACCGCAGTCCAGGCGGGAACCGCGCGCTGGCCGGGCGGGGTTTGGCCAAAAGGCGCGCCAACCCCGCGTGGCCCCCCAGAATTTGGCAAGTTACGCGTTTTCGGCGATTTCTTGCCATAATTCGACCCCCCGGACTATGGAAAGAAGATTTTGAGCGCGGGAAGGAGTATTAGGTCGTGGGAGGGTTGTCTCCACCCCATTTTGCAGCCTCCAAAACCCTCCCCATTCACTCTCAAACTCTCCCAAGCCAAAACACTCTCCCGACGAACTTCCGACGGACTTCCGGCGACTTTCCGACAACCACCGACGGCCGTAGGAACGTGTAGATCAAGGATCACAGTCCTTAGATCATTGGTAAGTAGTATCTTAGGTTCTCAATCTCGTTTTTCCTTTCAAATCCCCAATCTAACTCTTGAATCGTTGATTGCAAATACGTTCGTGGCCAAAGTCGGGAACTTTGCGTTTCGTAGATCCGTTCGTAAGGTTTTGGACGAGCCGAGCGACCCTAGGACGACTTAAAAACACAATCACTGTAAGTTGAGCCTTCCATATCAATACGGGTGGTTTAGGGGCGTCCAAAGTAGTCGTAACATAACGAAACGTAAAAACCGAAATTAAAAACCCCAATACGCACAGTTTCTGTAATCGGCCTAGAACTTATATTTCGAGGATTCAATCCGAGAAACTCAAAACTAGACTTTTAACCCTAACACATAAATCTAGGTCGTGTAAAAATTTCAGACATTTTCGTTAACGTTTGCTATTTCATATTGCACCGAACATAAACTGTGTTACTAGGACTTTTCGAAAAACTGACAGTGACCATATTCGAACTTGATGAGCATGTTTCTATATTTTCTAGTCCGATTTGATCTTTGCAATCTAAATGAAAGTTATAGATAATCATGTCTAGTATGTGCATATAAAATTTCAGAATTTTTGGAGTCTATTTGATATGTTAAAAAGTCGAAACTTTGAACTGTTTCCTCAACTCGATTTCAGAATTTTTGCGTAATAAACTCGATTTTTGACATGTTTCCTCAACTTATTTCGAAAAAGTTAAAACACGAAAGTTGTTCGTTAGGATGTTGTTGATTTACTGTGAAAATTTCAGATTTTTCTGACTTGAAATGAATTTTTAAATTAAAAAGGCGTAAACTGTGATGCCAAGAGACTTTTAAATCGAGAGATTTTGAAATTTCGTAACAAACGATCAAAGACTTGAAATACGATACATCTATACTTTTGAAAAACCCCGATACATTAAATTGAAACGATACATGAGATACTTTGGTGGAGGGTGAGTGCTCTGCAGGGTGCCCCTCTAGCCTTTCTCTTCGGGCCTATAATGGACGAGAGAATTTAGATGAAATATTACGCCAATCGGCGGGAGATACATGGCCTACTCTCTCGGGATTTTCCGTATGGATTTCCCGAGGCTCCGGAGTGTTACTGGGTATGGCAGATACGGTGCGGCCGCCGGATCACCGGCTATACAAGATACTTACGACACGGCTGCGGCCGCCGGATCACCGGCTATACAAAACATTGAGAAATGGTTACGTAACGGGGAAATAAAAGATTTAATATTTTTAAGTATTTATTTATTTATGCATGTCTTTAAATTATGCATTTAAATTATGTCTTTAAATTTCATATCATGACTAAATTGTTATTGTGGATTAAATGCATGTTCAAGTACACAATTAAAATATTATTTCCTTTAAATTTGTCAATGCATGTTTAGGAGTGAAATCTTAATTATCTAATTAAACCCCTTCATTGCTATGTTAGGATCGACTTACTCAGTATTTTATATACTGATAAAATTGTTGTTTTTCTCTTTCTTTCAGAGTACGGAGATAATGCATAGCATGTGCATTGGGGGATGGAATTATTAAACATTGTTTTATCGCTTTTTATGATACTTGGGTATCGGGCATGTAAATCCCGAGTTTTGCCCATGTCGGCCCACTTTAAATTTTCCGCCGCGATATATTATTATTACTACTACATGTGTGGATGATACTTATTATTATTTTTAAATGAATTCCGCACTTGTTTTAAACCTTTTTGCAATACCTATAGCCTTGCATCTCTTTAGCAAGCTCGGAGAATCCGTGTCTTGCTAGGGAGGTGTGACGGTGGCATCCCGGCCTGGGTTATCAAATCCGGGGTGTTACAAAATCGGTCTAGAACTAATGTCAAAAACGTGATCAAGATCGGACCTAAGTTTTGTCAAGAATTTCAAGATCCAATCGTCTCTAAAAATTCTGAAAATTTTGCAGTAGATAGATCTAAGCCTTAGAAACGTTTTTCATGTTTTAAGTTTTTCCGTTTGACGTCGTTTTAAGGTTCGGAAAAATTAGGCAAAACTGTTGCCCGTGAAAAAATCATACGTTGACAGATTTACGATCTTTTGTTAAATCTTTTAGTTTCGAACAAATTAATTCCTCCCAAAACCATGTAAGGCTAACTTACTGAGTTGTGAACGTCCGGGATCGTCTATTTCGAAAGCGTAGCTTCCAGGTCACCGTTTCTCCTCTCCGTCCGTCGGGTTCTACGTTCTAGATCCAATTCGAGGTGTGAAAAGGAAAGAGACGGGGTTAGAATCCGTTTTCGGATTGAAACTAAAAAGAATCTGATGGACTAGAACTTACCACACATCAGAGATCCTTTGATTTTCGTCCAAAAGCTGCTGCCTTGGTTTTTGATGCCTTCGTAGACTTCCGGATCTAGGGTTTTGTGTATAGAGAGTATCGTAGGGTGTTGAAAAGGGTTTAGGGTCAGTCAAGAGAGTTATTTATAGAGGTTAGGTCCTAGGGGGACGTCCAAGTCCGCCTCTAAGGGTCTTGAGCCGATAGATGTTCAACCGAATGTCGAAAAATCCGCGTTCGGGCGAGAGATTCACGCAACGGGCGAATCTGTCGCGTGGCGCGGTCGTGGCGCGCTCTCCCTTCTTCGACCGCACGGCCACCGCGCCGGCTTCGCCTGGACTTCAGTCTGGGCGGGTCGTGCGATCCGTCGTGCTTATCCTCCTCTCTTTCGGATTTCTATCCCTCTATGCTCCCGTTTTATGATCTTCGGGGTCTCTTCGGGTTTCTACTTTCTCTCTAAGTATTTACTCGGGTCTAATTGGATGTTTGGACTCGAATTCTCGAGTTCATTGGTGTCGTGTTCCGGTGTATAATTTATTTACCTTTAATCCATCCTTTTTATTTAATTAAATTCCTTTAATTCCTTTTTAAGTAAAATCTCATTTCTCATTTCCTTATCTTTATTTATTTATTTATTTGCTGGATTTATTTATTTATGGTATTTATTTTATTTATTGTTTTATTTTATGTTGGAAAATTATCGAGTATTACAGCCTCTTCACAAAAAATGATTGTGTCGTCTGCATGTTGAAGATGAGTGATCTCCACACCCCCTGCTCCCGTACTTAGCCCTGCTAACAGACCCATGTCCTTAGCATTTGTCAACAACTTGTTTACAATTTCGGCCACCAACACAAATAGATAAGGGGAAAGCAGGTCCCCTTGTCGTAGTCCCTTTTCCATCTTAAAAAAACCCGTAGGCGATCCGTTAACCAACACAGCCACTGAAGCCGAAGTAATGCACTCCATGATCCACTTTGTCCATCTTTCACCAAAACCCATAACCTCCAACACCCTGGACAGCGATGCCCACGACACATTGTCGTACGCTTTTGCAAAATCCAACTTCAACACCAAACCACTTCTTCCAGCCGCCATGGTCGAATGTATAACTTCGGCCGCGATGAGAGCACCATCTAAGATTTGTATACCCTCTATAAAAGCCATCTGAAAAGATCCTACAACACCACCAATGACTGACTGACGCCTCCTTGCCAACGTTTTTGCTATAATTTTGTAGACACATCCAATAAGTGATATCGGCCTGAAATGATTAAAATCCAAAGGATTATCAACCTTCGGAATGAGAGTAATAAATGACCCCTCTATTTCCTTTGATAGCTATCCATCCCTTTCAAAGCTCTTGAACACCTCCACCACGTCCCCTCTAACTATTTCCCAGAATTTTTGGAAAAACCCATATTAAACCCATCTGGCCCCGGAGCCCTATTACTATCGCAACTCCAAACCGCCAACCTTATCTTTTCCTCTGAAAATCCCCTCTCCAGCCACTCCCTCTCCTGCTCACCAATTTGATCCAGACCAATAGATTCAATATCGAATAACTCACCTTCTTGTTTGGTAAAGATTGATTTAAAATGAGAAAATGCCATCTCCTTGATTTCTCTAGGATGATCAACAATCCGTCCTTCACTATTAATAGGACCAATGTATCCTCTTCCCCTGTGTAATGCGGTCATTGCGTGGAAATACCGAGTGTTCAGGTCCCTTTCTTTCAGCCAACAAACACGAGATTTTTGAGCCCACCGTCTCTCCTCGTTCAGCAACAACCTTCTCAATTCTCCATTTTTAACCCCCCATTCGACCCTAGCCTCCTCGTCTCCATCCCCACCCTGGAAACCCTCTTCTAGCTCCCTCACCTTTGCCATCAATTCCTGGATCCTTCTATCCAACTCCCCCGCACCATAACCCTCCCACTCCCTAATTTTCTTCTTCAAACTCCTAAGGCGACCAAAAATCTTGAACCCTCTACCCGACTCCCTGCCAACTCCCTCAGCCCCCCATACACCCCGAACCAATTCCTGGACTTTGGTCCGGGCGGGTCGTGCGATCCGTCGTGCTTTTCCTCATCTCTTTCGGATTTCTATCCCTCTATGCTCCCGTTTTATGATCTACGGGGTCTCTTCGGGTTTCTACTTTCTCTCTAAGTTTTTAGTCGGGTCTAATTGGATGTTTGGACTCGAATTCTCGAGTTCATTGGTGTCGTGTTCCGGTGTATAATTTATTTACCTTTAATACATCCTTTTTATTTAATTAAATTCCTTTAATTCCTTTTTAAGTAAAATCTCATTTCTTATTTCCTAATCTTTATTTATTTATTTATTTGCTGGATTTAATTATTTATGGTATTTATTTTATTTATTGTTTTATTTTATGTTGGAAAATTCTCGGGTATTACAATCTACCCTCCTTAAGAATCAACTTCGTCCTCGAAGTTGTGTTTCGTCTTTTCTCGTGCTAAGGTCTTTTTGTTTATTTTATTAATTTGTGACTGAACTTAGAATTAAGACTTCTAAGCTGCCTACGTACCCGGTGAAGGGATCAAGCCATAACGTAGTTCAAAAGTTTACAAAGATGCACGAAAAAAGGTGGTATGACATCCTCTCCCCCTTAAGATTGCAGTTATGTCCCCATAACTGTGTCGGTATCGGTTTGGAACAATGTCGGGTATCGTTCTCTCATGTCGGATTCTACTTCCCAAGTTGCCGTCTCACTTTCGTGGTTCCAAAGAACTTTGACCATTTTGACGGTTTTATTCCTCGTTACTCGTTCCTTAGTGTCGAGAATACGCACCGGGACTTCTTCATAAGTCAAATCCTCATCGAGCTCAATTATCTCCGGTTGAAGTACATGTGTCGGGTCCGGCACATACTTCTTTAGTTGTGAGACATGGAAGACATTATGAACTCGATCTAATTGTGGCGGTAAAGCCAATCGGTAGGCTAGAGTTCCGACTCGTTCTAGAATTTCGTAATGTCCTATATATCGAGGACTTAACTTTCCTCGTTTGCCAAAGCGCATCACCCCCTTCATGGGTGATATCTTTAGCATGACCCTATCTCCCACTTGAAATTCTAGGTCTCGTCGTCTCACGTCAGCGTAACTCTTCTGACGGTCTTGAACGGCTTTCATTTTTCCTTGAATCACTTTGATTTGTTGAGCCATGTCGTCGATAAGTTGTGGTCCCACTACCACCGACTTATCGTTTTCTTCCCAGCTCAACGGGCTTCGGCACTTTCGTCCATACAACGCCTCGATAGATGCCATGCCAATGCTAGCATGGTAGCTATTATTATAAGATAATTCGATTAAGGGTAAATGGGATTCCCAATTTCCCTTAAATTCCAACACGCATGCTCTCAGCATGTCTCTAATGTTTGGATTGTTCTCTCGGTTTGACCATCCGTCATTGGGTGGAATGCGGTGCTCATTTTAATTTGAGTACCGAGAGCCTTTTGTAACTCCGTCCAAAAGTGAGAGACAAATCTACTGTCTCTATCGGAAATGATGTCATGTGGTACTCCATGTCGTCGTACCACATTATCAATGTAGGCTCGGGCCAATTGGTCCATAGTCCACGTGTCCTTCATCGGGATAAATATGGCTGTCTTCGTTAGCCTATCCACAATCACCCAAATCTTGTTCATGCCTTTAGGTGATTGGGTGTAATCCCGAGACAAAGTCCATTGAGATGCTATCCCACTTCCAACTTGGAATCTCTAGTGGTTGCATCAGTCCTAGGGGTTTATGTCGCACTGCCTTAACCCTTTGGCAGGTGAGACATTTCGCTACGAAGTTTGCCACTTCCTTCTTCATTCCCGGCCACCAATAGATCTTATTCAGATCTTTGTATAGCTTGTCACCTCCGGGATGTACGGAATATGGCGTGTTGTGCCCTTCTTCCATCAACTTTTGTTTCAATTCGGCACACTTCTGAGGCACACACCATCTCCCTTTAAAACGGATGCTTCCATCCTCGTGGACAGCAAATCCTATTGCCTTTCCTTCGGCAATATACCCCCTTATCTTCTCGAGTTTCGCATCGCCCGGTTGGGCGAGCTTAATCTCGTCCAATATAGGAGTTTCTACAACCATGGCGTTGATCGTTTCACTCACTGTGCCAGGATGCACAGGTTCTAACTCCAATCTTGCTAACTCCATGTACAATGCCGGCGGGATTACCAACGAGTTTGTCACGTGTTGGGTTTTCCGACTTAGGGCATCGGCTACCACATTCGCTTTCCCCTCGTGGTAGGCTATCTCTAAATCGTAGTCTTTAATAAGTTCCAACCATCTTCGCTGTCTTAGATTCAACTCCTTCTGAGTGAATATATATTTCAAGCTCTTGTGGTCGGTGAACATTCGACACTTCCGCCCATAAAAATAATGCCTCCATATCTTTAGAGCGAAAACGACCGCTGCCAACTCCAGGTCATGTGTCGGATAATTCTCCTCGTGAGGTTTTAGTTGGCGTGATGCGTAGGCTACGACTCTCGAGTCTTGCATCAAAACACAACCTAAACCTTCTTTCGAAGCATCGCTGTAAACTTCGAAGTCACCATTCTCTGATGGTAGTGTTAATACGGGTGTGGTTGTGAGTCGTTTCTTCAGCTCTTGAAACGCTGTCTCACAAGCCTCTGTCCACACGTATTTTACTCCCTTCTTAAGTAGGTGGGTCAAAGGTCGTGCGATTTTTGAAAAATCCTTCACGAACCGTCTATAGTATCCGGCTAAGCCAATGAAACTCCTTATCTCGGTTTGGCTCTTTGGAGTTGCCCATTCAGTTACGGCAGAGACTTTTGCCGGATCCACTGAAACTCCATCAGCGGATACTATATGTCCAAGAAATGCTACCTCCTTCAACCAAAAATCGCATTTGGACAGTTTGCCGTATAGCTGATTCTTTCGCAAGGTCCCTAACACTTGGTGCAAGTGCTGGGCATGCGCCTCCTCGTTTTTCGAGTAGATCAGGATGTCATCAATGAACACCACTACGAACTGATCTAACAGCTCTCGAAATACATTGTTCATGAGGTTCATGAACATTGCCGGAGCATTTGTTAACCCGAAGGATAACACTGTGAACTCGTAATGGCCATATCGCGTTCGAAACGCCGTCTTCGGAATGTCCTTCTCAGCGATCCTCAATTGATGATACCCAGATTGCAAATCGATCTTCGAGAATACTGAAGCTCCCTTCAGTTGATCAAACAGATCCTCTATTCTCGGCAGGGGGTATTTATTCTTGATGGTCACTTGGTTCAATCCCCGGTAATCTATGCAAAGACGTAGTCCTCCGTCTTTCTTCTTGACAAATAAAACCGGTGCTCCCCAGGGGGACGTACTCGGTCTTATGTAACCTTTTCCTAACAGTTCCTCGAGTTGTTCCTTTAACTCCTTCATTTCCAGTGGTGCCATCCGGTACGGAGCTTTTGAGACAGGCTCTGTCCCCGGAATGAGATCTATAGTGAATGCAAGATCTCTCTCAGGTGGCATGCCCGGAACGTCCTCAGGGAACACGTCCGGGTATTCTCTTACCACTGGGATGCTGTCAACCTTGTTCTCTGCCGCCTCAAGGTTGTTCACATAGCACGCATATAGCGCATACCCCTTACGCATCAAGTTACTTAGTTTCAGTGCACTAACGATTTTGTTACTCTTCTTAGAGGGCTGAGAGTAAATGATAACTCTCTTTCCCCTACTTTTTGACAAGGTGATCTTTTGCTTTTGGCATTCGATCACCGCCTTATAATGAGATAGCCAATCCATCCCCAGTATAATGTTCAAGTCTCTTAAGTTAAATTCTACTAAGTTCGCGAAGAATTCTACATTCTTTATCACTATAGGAATTCTGTTATATCGTTTAGAGCAAGATACTACTTCTCCTGAAGGCAATTGAATTCCTAAGCTAATTCTCTCGCACTTAGGTAGATCTAACTCAGGCACTATCCTTGATGCTATGATTGAACAACTAGCTCCAGAATCAAATAGAACTCTAAGGGGTGTATTCAAAACGTGAAATATACCTGCCATCACTTCTCCTTGCGCAGGCACGTCCGCTTGGTTAACCACATTGAGCCTCCCCACATGGCGTCCTTGATTGCCCTGCTGATTCGCATTCTACTGCTGGTTTTGCTGTTGGTTTTGATTCTGCGGTGGCGGAGGTCGTTGGTTCTGGTTCTGATTCGGCGGCCTAAATTGGTTCTGAGGGGGTCTATACCCCTGGTTATTTCCGTTCCGCCCGTTTTGGTTCTGAGGCTGTTCTTGCCCCGTGACCAGGTCTTCCCTTTTCGTTATGTTTTCAAGCCTAGTTCGGCACTCCCGACGTATGTGACCCATTCGACCACATCGGAAGCAGGCGCCCTGTTGAGGGCATCCCCTCGTCAGATGGGGTCGTCCACACCTTGGACAGGGTGGTACGGGTTCTTCTTGGTTAAACCTTCTCCCATTGTTGTTTTGTTGTGGCCTATTCGACCCTCTCCGCTGTTCGTTCCTTCCAGTGTTGTTCTCGCTTCTCGAGTCTCGGTTTCTCTTGTCTTGGGGACCCCTGCTGGACTCCCCACTCACCCTTCTCTTCAGTTGTTGCACACGCGCTACCGCCACAGCGCGGTGATACACAGCTTGCAAATCGGGGTAGTGTACCCCCGCGATCACCTCGCGAACAGACAGGTTTAGTCCCATCTCGAACTTCTGTGCTTTCTCCGCATCCGTGGGTACGAGTCTCGGTGCAAATCTCACTAGCTCCTTGAATCGTGTGTAGTACTCTTGTACGGTTTGGCCTCCTTGCTTCAGTGACAGGAATTCTTCGTACATGGCAGCTTTAGTACTCAAGGGGTAGAATCGATCCCTGAGTAGTTCCATCATCTCTATCCACGAGTAGGGCTCGTCATCTTCAGTCAGCTTAGCTTGAGTCGCCTGCCACCAGTCGTCCGCTTCGCCTCCCAAGTAGTACGAAGCGACATGCACCCTTTCTCCTTCCGGACATTTGACTGCTCCCAACAGTTTGTTGAAGGTCCGGATCCACTCCTCCAGTTTAGCTGGATCCTCCTCACCAGCATAGTGGGGTGGCTGGTAGGGATTCACCATCGCCAAGTAATTGGGGCGAGCTTGGGGCGGAGGTACCACCGCAGCTTGGCCCTGGTTGACTTGCGCGTTTCCGAGCGCAATCAACACCTCCTCTATCGTCCTAAGACGGTCGCCCACATTGTTTGATGCGGGGGCGTCCTGCGCACCTTGGGGTTGTTCCTACAGGTTGGGCCGGTTCCGTGACATTTGGAGTATTTCGGTAGGTGTTTCAGTAGTGGTTTGGGGAGCGGGTTGAGTTCTTCCTCTTCCTCTTTCTCTGGGTGCCATTCTGGTACAAATAGGGTGGCTTAGGACTTGTGAATTTAACATACAGTCTAAGCAATTTCTAGAAATGTATATGTGTTTTGTAATCTAGCACGTGGTGCTCGATCGAACTAAGAAGCGTCGTACGCTTCCGGGTTTTATTTTAATTTGTTTTATTTTATTTCGATTTTTTTTGTAAGGACAGGTCTGTCCGGTTTTTTTTTTCGATTTATCATAAATAAATCGGGCATTTTATTTCCCCAAAAGAAATTTTAGTACAAAGGTAGAAATAATTTCCTAGCAAAATAGTATCTACTAAAAATAGAATCTCTAGCGTCTCAAGACGTCCTCCGGTGGGGTAGCGGGATCCTCCTCCGGGTCTTCCTCCTCCGAACTTGGCGGCAGTAGATCGTCAAAGATGGTACTCAAGTCTTGCCCATGGGCATCGATGTGTTCCTTCAGTATTAGGTTTTGTGTAGTGAGGGTTTGGACTTGGCGTTCGAGTTGGTTTATGTGGTGGTGATCCGCCTCTCTCAAGTTGCCCATGTGGTGCAAATTGGCCTCCAATTGAGCCATACGGTATTTCATTTGGTCTAGGGTTTGTTTGGAGTCGAAGTGCGCGCTCATCATTTTGATCATCAAGTTCACCATATCTTGACTAGCCATCTAGCGCAAGCAAAAGATCTAAGTAAATTTCGCCAAGATTCTAAGTTAAATTCGCCAAGATTCTAAGTTCAATTCGCCAAGATTCTAAGTTCAAATTCGCCAAGATTCTAAGTTCATAGAAGAGATGCAATATGCAAATGCAAATGATTATTTCCCCCCAAAAATAATTTAATGCACTATATATATATTTTTTTCCATGGGTTTTAAAATAAAAATTCCTCCATGGAAATAATACTTTAAAATTTAAAATAATAGTCAAAATATTAATAGTAGTTTAAAAATAATAGTTTAAAAATAGCCGGGCTTTGATACCAACTTGTAACACCCCGGTTTTTGGTCACCCAGGTCGGGATGTCACCGCCACACCTCCCTAGTAAGACACGGTTTCTCCGGCTTACTAAAGAGATGCAAGGCTAGGTATTTCAGTATTTAAAATCTTTGAAAACATTTGCAAACAGCCCATACAATATAATCTTGAAATTAATAATATTATAGCGCAGCGGAAATAATATTTAAGTATAGTATTGCAGCGGAAAATGTAAATAGGGCCGACATGGCCAAAACACGGGTTAAACAGGCCCGTTCATAATATAGTCTAATGTACGAAATTAAAACAAAATAATGTTCCCAAAATCCCATGCATGAATCGTGCTCATACATGCTCATTCCACATACTCTGTAAGAAAAAGGAATAAAAAATGGTTTGGTCAGCACAACTTGCTGAGTAAGTTAACACAGACATGATCGTAGGGTTTAAAAGACATTAATTTAATATTTAAATAAAAACATGGTAATAAACATAATAACTCAATTTAATCTAAACAACTATCCAATTGCATAATTTAATTCAGGGCTTTATTGAACAACACCTTTCACAGGATTTAAAATAAAAGCCATAATTTAAATAAAGCATTTAAATAATTTAATTGGACAACAACCCTAATTTAATTTAATTTAATTTAATTTCCCCATTATATCCCAGATTTAGTATTTCAGGTATTTCACGATTGCATCGCAATCTCAACAAGTCTAGCCGGTAGCCCGGCGGCCGCAACCGTATCAGCCATACCCAGTACCACTCCGGAGCCTCGGGAAACCCATGTGGATATTCTCGAGAGTGTAGGCTCTATATCTCATGCCGTTTTGGCAATATCATATCTCAATTTTAGCGCGCGGGGTCACCATCGTCCATTAAGGCACGAAGTGAATCGTTAGGGGGCACCCTGCAGAGCACTCACCCCTAATTTTAATTTATCAAGTTTGTAAGGGGATTTAACTTCAAAAATCTGATTTCAATTTTATTTATTTAAAAATAATATTTCAATTTATTTCAACCCTAAAGGTTAATTCCATGTTCCAACAAGATTTCAAAATTTGATTTCCGGTAAACCACAGTTTACTCTAAAATTCGTCTAAAATCCGATTTAATTCCAAAAATTCCGAAATTTCACGACTGACTCAGAAACGTCGAGATATACAACTTTCGTGTTTTAACTTTTTCAATCCGAGATACCAAAATAGGTCAAAACCACCAATTTTCACAGAACCACAAATCTGTCCGAATTTTACAGACCACAGTTTAGAGATATTGAAATCTACCATAGCAAATCAACTCCAAATTTAATAAAATTATACAGAGACCATCTTAAGAGATTTATCTACAACTTTCATGTTTGGCCAAAGATCTAAATCGGTCTAGAACTAATGTCAAAAACGTGATCAAGATCGGGCATGTAAATCCCGAGTTTTGGCCAAACGTGATACTTGCATATCGGGCATGTAAATCCCGAGTTTTGGCCATGTCGGCCCACTTTACATTTTCCGCCGCGATATATTTTTATTACTACTACATGTGTGGATGATACTTATTATTATTTTTAAATAAATTCCGGACTTGTTTTAAACCTTTTTGCAATACCTATAGCCTTCTATCTCTTTAGCAAGCTCGGAGAATCCGTGTCTTGCTAGGGAGGTGTGACGGTGGCATCCCGGTCTGGGTTATCAAATCCGGGGTGTTACAAAATCGGTCTAGAACTAATGTCAAAAACGTGATCAAGATCGGACCTAAGTTCTGTCAAGAATTTCAAGATCCAATTTCAAGCAGTTCGGTTTCGGGTGGATTTCACATATCAAATCGTCTCTAAAAATTCTGAAAATTTTACAGTAGATAGATCTAAGCCTTAGAAACGTTTTTCATGTTTTAAGTTTTTCCGTTTGACGTCGTTTTAAGGTTCGGAAAAATTAGGCAAAACTGTTGCCCGTGAAAAAATCATATGTTGACAGATTTACGATCTTTTGTTAAATCTTTTAGTTTCGAACGAATTAATTCCTCCCAAAACCATGTAAGGCTAACTTACTGAGTTGTGAACGTCTGGGATCGTCTATTTCGAAGGCGTGGCTTCCAGGTCACCGTTTCTCCTCTCCGTCCGTCGGGTTCTACGTTCTAGATTCAATTCGAGGTGTGGAAAGGAAAGAGACGGGGTTAAAATCCGTTTTCGGATTGAAACTAAAAAGAATCTGATGGACTAGAACTTACCACACGTCGGAGATCCTTTGATTTTCGTCCAAAAGCTGCTGCCTTGGTTTTTGATGCCTTCGTAGACTTCCGGATCTAGGGTTTTGTGTATAGAGAGTATCGAGGGTGTTGAAAAGGGTTTAGGGTCAGTCAAGAGAGTTATTTATAGAGGTTAGGACCTAGGGGGACGTCCAAGTCCGCCTCTAAGGGTCTTGAGCCGATAGATGTTCAACCGAATGTCAAAAAATCCGCGTTCGGGCGAGAGATTCACGCAACGGGCGAATCTGTCGCGTTGCGCGGTCGTGGCGCGCTCTCCCTTCTTCGACCGCGCGGCCACCGTGCCGGCTTCGCCTGGACTTCAGTCCGGGCGGGTCGTGTGATCCGTCGTGCTTTTCCTCCTCTCTTTCGGATTTCTATCCC
Organism: Hygrophila difformis; assembly: GCA_030278955.1. Classification (NCBI taxonomy): domain Eukaryota; kingdom Viridiplantae; phylum Streptophyta; class Magnoliopsida; order Lamiales; family Acanthaceae; genus Hygrophila; species Hygrophila difformis. Next base: position 39,280,908 of record JAOANR010000007.1, on the reverse strand, counting down.
TCTATGCTCCCGTTTTATGATCTTCGGGGTCTCTTCGGGTTTCTACTTTCTCTCTAAGTTTTTACTCGGGTCTAATTGGATGTTTGGACTCGAATTCTCGAGTTCATTGGTGTCGTGTTCCGGTGTATAATTTATTTACCTTTAATCCATCCTTTTTATTTAATTAAATTCCTTTTTAAGTAAAATCTCATTTCTCATTTCCTTATCTTTATTTATTTATTTATTTGCTGGATTTATTTATTTATGGCATTTATTTTATTTATTGTTTTATTTTATGTTGGAAAATTCTCGGGTATTACAGCCTCTTCACAAAAAATGATTGTGTCGTCTGCATATTGAAGATGAGTGATCTCCACACCCCCTGCTCCCGTACTTAGCCCTGCTAACAGACCCATGTCCTTAGCATTTGTCAACAACTTGTTTACAATTTCGGCCACCAACACAAATAGATAAGGGGAAAGCAGGTCCCCTTGCCGTAGTCCCTTTTCCATCTTAAAAAAACCCGTAGGCGATCCGTTAACTAACACAGCCGCTGAAGCCAAAGTAATGCACTCCATGATCCACTTTGTCCATCTTTCACCAAAACCTATAACCTCCAACACCCTGGACAGCGATGCCCACGACACATTGTCGTACGCTTTTGCAAAATCCAACTTCAACACCAAACCACTTCTTCCAGCCGCCATGTTCGAATGTATAACTTCGGCCGCGATGAGAGCACCATCTAAGATTTGTATACCCTCTATAAAAGCCATCTGAAAAGATCCTACAACACCACCAATGACTGACTGACGCCTCCTTCCCAACGTTTTTGCTATAATTTTGTAGACACATCCAATAAGTGATATCGGCCTGAAATGATTAAAATCCAAAGGATTATCAACCTTCGGAATGAGAGTAATAAATGATCCCTCTATTTCCTTTGATAGCTTTCCATCCCTTTCAAAGCTCTTGAACACCTCCACCACGTCCCCTTTAACTATTTCCCAGAATTTTTTGGAAAAACTCATATTAAACCCATCTGGCCCCGGAGCCCTATTACTATCGCAACTCCAAACCGCCAACCTTATCTTTTCCTCTGAAAATCCCCTCTCCCGCCACTCCCTCTCCTGCTCACCAATTTGATCCAGACCAATAGATTCAATATCGAATAACTCACCTTCTTGTTTGGTAAAGATTGATTTAAAATGAGAAAATGCCATCTCCTTGATTTCTCTAGGATGATCAACAATCCGTCATTCACTATTAATAGGACCAATGTATCCTCTTCCCCTGTGTAATGCGGTCATTGTGTGGAAATACCGAGTGTTCAGGTCCCTTTCTTTTAGCCAACAAACACGAGATTTTTGAGCCCACCGTCTCTCCTCGTTCAGCAACAACCTTCTCAATTCTCCATTTTTAACCCCCCATTCGACCCCAGCTTCCTCGTCTCCATCCCCACCCTGGAAACCCTCTTCTAGCTCCCTCACCTTTGCCATCAATTCCTGGATCCTTCTATCCAACTCCCCCGCACCACAACCCTCCCATTCCCTAATTTTCTTCTTCAAACTCCTAAGGCGACCACAAATCTTGAACCCTCTACCCAACTCCCTGCCAACTCCCTCAGCCCCCCATACACCCCGAACCAATTCAGGAAATCCCCTTTCAGTCAACCAATAATTATAAAACTTGAAAGGTTTAGAACCCCATGATCTCTCCCCAAGTTCAAGACAAACCGGATAGTGATCCGACAACACAGACTCCCCTCTCAGCTGAAAAATTTCCCCATTAATGAATAGCCACCCTGACAAGACAAGAAATCTGTCAAGCCTACTACAAGCCCGCCTTCCCCTCCCATACCAAGTGAACATGCCCCCCTCCATAGGTAAATCAACAAGCCCCATTTGATCTATCATATCTCTAAATTCATGAATCGACCCTGCATCCATGCTCTCTCCAATCCTTTCACTCTCCACCGTCACCGCATTGAAATTCCCGTTAAGACATCAAAGCTCCCCATTAGAAGTTTCACACCTCTGCCTAAGGTGATCCCGAAATTCCGCTCTTTCACCTCTGTTGTTAGGGGCATGGACAGAGATAATATTAACCATCCTTTCAATCCCTTGTATACTCCCCCTGATCCAAATATATTTCTGCTGCATCTCTACCACACTAAAAGAACAACAACTAGAATCCCACACTATCACGATCCCTCCCACATTGCCCACTGCCGGATGATAGCAGAAATTACATCCCCTAGAGCCCCAGAGTCGCCTGGTCAATCTCTCTTGAATCTCCACCATTTTGGTCTCTTGACAACATAACACAGTTGGTTCGACTTATTACACAACCTCAATACAACCTTTCTTCTCACCCCCCCCCCCCATTAAGTCCCATAAGGTTATAAGATATAATGCGCATCTTTAACTAAATAACACCAAAAAGCTAACACAACTCCCTTTACCTAACCCTGCCAATTTCCTTGACAACCCTGGCGATAGCCTCCTCTTTCCCCACCTTACATCTTAACCCCAAAACTTTCGCCATATCCAACATAGCTTTTGCCTCCATTAAGTCTACAAGCTTAATCCCCTTGCTTGTTCGAATAGTTGAAAATTGCAACCTAGCAAAATCTGACTCACCCTCCTTGTCATTCGGCTTCCTTTTGCCTCTACCATCATGGGCCTTCACCACCAACTTCCAACCCCTCCGACGCCCTCTACGTTGCAAACCTTTCCTCCCCCCAATCACATCCGCCATAGCCTGTTCGACTCTAGACAGCTTCTGGTGGATCCCCATATTGCGATCCACTCTCGCTCCTCTTGCTTCCGATTGGACTTCATTCTCCTCAATCTCTCCGATAATACTCCCCCTTTTCTCCCCATTCCCTCCATCCTTCTCTAGATCGATATTTTGAGCAACGTCATTCATATCCTCTTCCCCCAGATTTGCCAGGGCCAAAAAATCTATCTCCGACCTACCTCTTACCACCCCTGACACTCCCACTGCGGACCGCTCTGCCTTATCCCCACACCGAGCCGCTTCCCCACTTTGTTGGTCCAATTGAACTTCACCAGACCAATAACCCTCTCCATTCTCTTCTAAGTGCGAAATATCATTAGATCTGGCCATAGTATTAGGCACATTCCCCAAATCAACCCTTAGCCCATTCCCCACATCATCCCTTGGCCCATCCCCGAAAACGGCCCGCGGCCTCCCACCCGAAATACAATATTCAAACCCTCCAACCCTGCCCTTATTCACATGCCCATTCCTAGATAGCCCATTATCCTCTAGCCCATCCCTAGACAGCCCATTATCCTCTGGCCCAATCTGCCCCACAGAAAAATTCTCACCTAGCCCTACATTGACCCAAGATAGACATCCAGACTTTGGACCACCTTTGTGTCCTACACCCACCTCTACAGACTTCACCACCTCGCCTCTTGTTCTCCCACTACTTTCTTGGAGATCCCCACAGCCCGCATCTTTAATGGCATCATTATCATCTATATACCTTTTTGATAGGCTCAACTTCCCACACTCGGCTGCCCTAGCCCTTCCCAATTCCTCACGCATCGAGGATCTGGACTCCATCTCCTCCACTGCTTCCGGCGACATCCCGCCCTTACCATCTACTACCACATCTCTGGCAGGCTTTCCAACTTTATACACCAGTTCATCACATGACACCACCACTGGCTCAACAAAGTTTGCTGATATTCGAATCCACACTATCTCCTTACCAACCTTAATCTTCATTGAATCCGACACCATTGCTCGATCACGTAATGCTACCAGCATCCTTGCCTGATCAAAACGTTTCCTACTATGCGTGTCGCTGTCGACAGTAACCACCTGCCCCCATCCCGAGGTCAATTTTTGAAAGTTCTCCATGCACCACAATGAGAAAGGAAGACCAAACAAATATATCCACACAAGTTGTTTCCTCACGGTTGTCTTATTCACCCACCTACGTTTCCACTCCACCCAACTATTGTCCCTTTTCTTCTTGTCATTTTCTTCTTCATTTCCAAACATCACCACGACTAACATTCCACCACCGTAAGTTATATTATCACACCCCGAATGCATGGAGAACAGCCATTCCTGGAAGTCCATAAGATTTTCTAACCTTGTTAATTCTACTAACGCAGAACGCTTGAGCTTCTCCACGTCCCCATGCACCTCTTGCAACTCCACCACATCTGATACCCTATTTCTTTTCCTTCCCTCCTCCTGGTAAGTACCTCCTCAAATCACCTCTGCGTATGATCTTTCGTCTCTCCAAGCATTTCCAGAGACATCACTTACTCTACCCCTCATTGCTTCCGTCGAGGAAACCCGAGCTGAACCATCAAACCCTTTCCCCATTCGATCTAACTTAGCTACCACCTCCCCCCACCCCTTTTTTTTTCCAGGCAGAGCCCAGCTCACCTTAAGTTTCCTCCCCTCAAAGACCCGTCCATTCCATTTCCATATAACTTTTTCCGCATCCCCTCGACTACTGAACCTTAGAAAGCCAAATTTAAAACCTTTTTCCGGCCATCTTCTTTCAGGAAAAAACCATTCTCGAACACTTGATACTTTATCCATTTCGTGATAAATCTTTCTAAAATCTACCACTACCGGGATGTTACCAATATAAACCCCAAACAACTCCTTACGCCACATAACACCACCTCTCCTTGGTCTCTCAACCACACTACCTCCTACGCGCCTCCAAGGTACCCTCTGCATGCGATCTCTCTCATAACCCACAACACCATTTCTTTGTGGCCTCTGACAACTCACACCAGACCCAGCACCGCCGGCAGCAGGAACTCTCCACACTCTCCTCATGTTTTTAGGTTGTGTGATAACATAGTTGGAGAAAACTTTCTCCTAATCATCAAGGAGAGTGAAAAGAAAGGCCAAGGAGAGGAAAAATCCATAGTTGAAAGCAATGGATGCAGGTAAGTAATTAATTACATAGTTCTTAAATTATGTGTGTAGTTAACATGGATTCAGTAATTTCCTAATCATTTTTTTTTATCAAGTTTACTGTATTTTATATGAAATTACATTTACAGTAAACATATAATATCTTACATGTGGTATCAGAGCATGGTTGTGTGAATTCTTGTTTCTCATGTTGATCTTCGTATTAAATTTGTTATTTGTGCCTAAAACTATTTTTTTTTTTTTTGCAGAATGTTTATTTTAAGTTTAGGCATGAAATTTTGTACATGCGTTGTTCTGGAATAGAACATAGATATATTATTTTATTATAATTTTCTTAAAATAATCATATCTGCACAAAATTTGAATGGATATTTTCGCAGATATGATATCATTGCCTTAGAATTTCTTTGCATCAGATTTATTTATATTCCTGGAACTGTTAATTTTAATTCTGATATGATGTAGTGTTTTCGGATGTTATTGATTTGCACAGATTTGAATAATCTATCTTGCAAGTGGTATTGATGAATCAGTTTCCTTAGTTAAAGTTTTTTTTTTAAAATAAAATAAAATTTGGAATCCAATTATGTGAGTGGATGATTTTCATAATAATTAATTCATGGTTCTTGAATTATGGATCCAATTTCAATAGTTGCATGTGGGTTCTTAAATTATTATTAAATCATGCATTAAATAATGGATGCAGTATTGGATGACATTATTGACTTATTTAATATTGATTCTTTGACAAATGAGTATACGTGTGGGTTCGGATAAAATTTATTGTGATTTTTTTGGAAGAACTTGTGGCATTTCAATCATAATTCTAGACTAACATTAATTGTTATTCTGGTGGGCCAACATCAATAATTATTTTTGTATGTATGAATTTGTTCAAGACTTAAGTTGCGAAGTTTTTAGTACAGAATCAATGTTATTCATAAAGTGTAATTTTTCCTATATGTTCTTGGAAATTTTTTTAACTTTGACACATTATTAAAAGTTATGTCGAATGTTTCACCCAAAGGCGAATTATTATATGTGAATTTATTATTTAATTCCAGTAAATTATAATGCAGTCATTATATAATATTTGGATGATATGTATTAGACCACCCATAGGTAGGTCACTGTGGTCTAGCTTATTAGACATGTAAGTCCAAAGATTGCATGTTTTTAAGTGTAATTATTTCTCATTATGAATATTAAATGAACAAATTATGTGTTTAGGTTTAGCCCAGAGGTAAACATAAATGCATTTAAAATTATATATTTGAATCTATTATTTTTTTATTCAAAGCACTAATGAATGGGCATGAATTATTGTAATTGGATGCAACTTCGGTGAATCTTTTGGCTTCAGGAAACCCTGCTGTGAAATTCAATGGGCTGAATTTTGTGGAATGGTATGAGCAAATTCAGTTCACACATGGCATAATGGATTTGGATCTAGCCATTGTGTCTGATGAACAGCCTGCTGCTATCACAGATTCAAGCACTGAAAATGATAGATCCCTTTATGATGCCTGGGAAAGGTCAAACAGGGTGAGCTTGATTCTAATGAGGATATCTATGGCAGAAAATATCAAGCCATCCATGCCCAAAACAGAAAATGCCAAAGAGTTCATCCAGAAAATCAAGGAGTTTTCTCAGTCTGACCTAGCAGAATAATCTATCGTGGGGATGCTCATGAATGAGCTAACCACAAAGAAATTTGATTGGTCTAAGCTAATCCATGATCATGTGACTGAAACGTCAAATCTGGCAACAAGACTTAAGGCAATGTGGATGGATGTGAGTGAATCGTTCCTTGTTCAGTTTATTATGAATTCTCTTCCTATCGAGTTTGGCCAGTTCCAGGTGAATTATAACTCCGAAAAAGATAAGTGGAACCTGAAGGAAATTAAGGCCATGCTTGGAAGAGGGGAGACTGAAGAAAATTCGGGACCACTCTGTCCATCTTACTGCATATGATGGTGCTAGTAGCAGAAAAGTAAACCAAGTAAAGAAAGGCAAGAAAAAGAGGCAAGCCCCCTATGAAAGTTGCTGGAGGCCAAGTTGAGAAGAAAGTGACTTGTTTCTTCTGCAGAAGGCTTGGTTCGAGAAGAAAGGTATTCATTATCTTTCTGTAGCGTTTGAATCAAATCTTACTGAAGTGCCTAATAATACTTGGTGGATTGATTTTTGGTGCTACTACTCACGTATCTCACATATTACGGGGACTCCTTATAATCCAACCCATAAGAAGAACCGAACAATATTTGTTCATGGGGAACAGGATGAAAGCACGATAGAGGGCATCGGGACATATCGCTTAGTTCTTGACACTGGTCATAATGTTGACTTGGATCAATGTCTTTATGTTCCTGAATATGCTAGAAATCTTGTATCTCTAGGAAAGTTCGATGGAGTTGGTTTTAAATTTGAATTTTCTTGTAGACGTTTTACAATGTCTTTGAACAATATTTTATATGGCAGGGGTTTTATTCAAGATGGGCTTTATAGCTTCAATCTTGATAATATATTTTCTAAATCTTTGTTTTATATTGAAAATAATTGTGGGATCAAACGTAATGCACTGAATGAATGTTCTGCTTCTTTGTGGCATCAACGTTTAGGTCACATTTCCAAAGAAAGGTTATTGAGGTTGGTGAAAAGTGAAATGCTACCCCAATTGGATTTTAGTGACAGGAGTGTGTGTGTTGATTGCATTAAATAAAAGCAAACTAAAGCCATACTCAAGAAAGTTGCCCCTCGAAGTAATCAACTTCTTGAAATTATACACACTGATATTTGTGGTCCATTTGACATCCCAAATTGGGGTAGAGAAAATACGTCATCACTTTTATAGATGATTACTCTCGATATGCTTATATCTATCTGTTGCATGAAAAGTCTCAATCAGTGAATGTCTTAGAGGTGTTCATTAATGAGGTGGAAAGACAATTAGATAGAAAAGTGAAAATAGTGAGATCTGATCGAGATGGTGAGTATTATGGAAAATATGATGAAAGTGGACAATGTGCTGGTCCATTTGCAAACTTCCTGTAAAGTAGAGGCATTTGTGCACAATATACAATGCCTGGTACACCTCAGCAGAATGGAGTTGCTGAGAGGAAAAAATCGTACCTTACTGGATATGGTTAGGAGCATGTTAAGCAATTGCTCTTTACCCTTATCCCTATGGATGTATGCACTGAAAAGAACAACATATCTTCTAAACCGGGTTCCTTCAAAGGAAGTTCCTAAGACTCCTTATGAACTGTGGAAAGGGAGGAAACCAAGTTTAAGGCATCTCCATGTTTGGGGTTGCCCAGCTAAAGTAAGAATATACAATCCACATAAAAAGAAACTTGATGCAAGGACAGTTAGTGGTTGAAGGTCAAAAGGATATAGGTTTTACTGTCCTAACCATAGTACAAGAATAGTTGAAACAATCAATGCCAAGTTCATTGAGAATGGTTTGATCAGTGGGAGTGAGGAACCACGAAAGGTTGATATTTCAAAAATCAAGTTGATGTACCTTCACTTGATATTTCTAATAAAGTTATTGTTCCTGTACTCATACCTCCTTCACAGAAAGTACATGAACAGAACGATATTAATCAAATCCCATTGAATGAAATAACACACAACGAACCAATACAGACTGAAGAACCACAACCTGAAATAATCTTAAGGTGTTCTGTAAGGGAAAGAAGGCCGGCTATTTCGGATGAGTATGTGGTATATAACCTTCAGCATGAAGAAGACCAAAGCATTGAATATTAATGATCCTGGAAAATGGATCAATGCCATGAAGGAAGAGATAAAATCAATGGATGACAATGGTGTTTGGGATTTAGTAGATTTGCCTGAAGGGTCTAAACGAGTCTGTTGTAGGTGGATCTTTAAGATCAAACGTGACTTAATGGCAACATCAAACGATATAAAGCAAGACTCATTACCAAGGTTATACTAAAAAAGATGGCATTGAAAAGAGGCTTTCTCACCGGTATCAAAGAAAGACTTATTAAGAATTGTTTTGGCTTTGGTGGGTAATTACGACTTAGAGCTTCACCAAATGGATGTTAAAACTGCTTTCCTAAATGTAATTTTGGAAGAGGAAGTGTATATGGATCAACCAGAAGGGTTTAAGGTTGCAGGAAAAGGAAATTTGGTGTGTAAACTAAAGAAGTCGATATATGGACTAAAACAAGCTTCCAGACAGTGGTATTTGAAATTTAATATCATTATCATATCCTATGGTTTTATAGAAAACACCGTTGATCGGCGTATCTATATGAAGGTTAGTGGGAGCAAGTTTGTAATATTATCCTGTATGTTGATGACATTCTACTAGCTGCTAACAATATCGGAATGTTGCGTGAGGTGAAGAGTTTTCTCTCAAAGAACTTTGAAAGAAAGATATGGGTGAGGCATCCTATGTGATAAGAATTGAAATATTCCGGGATAAATCACAAGGATTGTTAGGATTGTCTCAAAAGGCCTATATCAATAAAGTTCTAGAGAGATTCTGAATGGATAAGTGTTCTGCTGGGATAGTTCCAATTCAAAAAAGGGGACAAATTCAGTCAAATGCAATGTCCTGGAAATAATTTGGAACGAAAGAAAATGGAAAAAATTGCGTATACTTTAGTGGTGGGAAGTTTGATGTATGCTCAAACTTGTACTCGGCCAGATATCAGCTTTGTTGTTCGTATGTTGGGTCGACAGTATATCCAAGCCACTGTTCAAGGATTGTGGCTGCGGGACTTTATTTCAGGGCTTGGGATTGTCGACAGTATATCCAAGCCGCTGACTATTTATTGTGACAATTCTGCAGGTGTCTTCTTTTCAAAGAATGACAAGTACTCAAAAGGTGCTAAACATTCAGAAGTGAAGTACTTGGCAGTCAAAGATGAGGTGCAAAAACGTAGAGTGTCAATTGAGCATATTAGCACCAACTTAATGATAGCTGATCCATTAACTAAAGGATTGCCACCCAAAACCTTTATGGGACATGTCGAACGGATGGGTGTCGTGGATAAATCCTTGTTAACTTAGATTATGCATTATTTTATATTTTAAATTTATGTTGCTCTTGTACGTTATGACTATAACACCCTGTAAAAATTTTAAATAGAAATTTAAATTTTAATAAATATATATTCAAAAATTCTCATAAATTAAATTTTTAGAAGATGAAATGAAATAATATTTAGTTTCGAAGTGTAAATTTATTTAAATCGATCTTAGTTGAGAACTGACTTTAAAGAAATTAAAAACTTTTAAGTACGAGACTATTAAATTAGCATATAAGTATTAATCTATAAATTATCAAGAATTTACTTAAGTCCGCCAATTTATGTATGCGAGTTGGATTAAACATGGCTAAAACGGATTACGTTATACCGAATTTATCAGACGAGGGTATCGGGTAGAATTGTGATTTAATGACCAAGGATCGACGAGTTTATGAATTTTTAGATTCTAAATAAATAGAATATTGGGCATGAATAAGTGATTAAATAAATAACCATGGGTGGAATAAAACACTTAGCCAATTAAGTTATGGAATTCGTAGACAACCCAATTTTTAACAGAACATTTAATTATTGGTTTCCGAAACTTCGACCAAATTGACTAAGGAGACTAATTACTAAGTGAGTTGAACTCATTAATCTGTTTATAAGTAATTGGATTAAGTATTGTTACACTTTGATTATTTTGACAAGGAGACCCACTACTAGGTGTTTTAAATCTGTAAATCTACTAAACTACAATATGATAGTAAGACTAAATATTAAATTAAGAAATTACTAATTGAGTTCATGACGAATAAGAATTTAAATCCTAAATCGTGTAATGGGCGAACGTCAGAAATTTTTAAGTTAATGTTGCATTATATAATTTCGGATTCAAATTATGTTAAAATTTAATCACTAAGATTAAATTAAGAACACTTAGTCAATTGAATATAAAATTACAAGTGATCGATCAATGATAAATTGTCCGGATTAAAGAATTTAAAATTTTGAACCATTTTGCTAACGGTGGCAAATTAATAGATGAGCTAACCCATTACATAACACTAAACATGAATTAGGCTATAAAATTAAGTCCTTGTAATTAAATTAAAATAATTAACCCATTTAATTATCGGGAATTTCCCGTACCGTTAATTTGCGATTGTCCCGGATTGGAGAATAGGTAGTGTCAAATTACTCGACCAACTATACCGGATTATTAAATTATTAAGTCCACAATCTGGATTAATTATTTAGGTCTATTGTTACGAATTGGGCCAATTAATTAAGTAGCATAATTATAAAATAGATAACTAGACAATTGGGCCCAAAGTAATCCAGGCTCAATCAAAAACAGAAGCCCAACCCAATTCCTAACCCAAGCCCAATGAAAGCCTAGACTAAACCCTGGCCCAAACCCTAAAGACTAACCCTAACATTAATTGTTCCTGCCCCTTTTCCGGCGCGCCGGCCGCCCACCATCTCCGGCCACCACCTCCGTTGAGCCCCGAATTTCGGATTTCGAACCATCTCCCCATCCTCTTTCCCTTTCCAGCCTCGGCGCCACGACCCGCGACCTCCACCGCCCCTGCTCCGCCGCGCCACCGCCACTGCCCTCCTCCGTCTCCGGCCAACGGCCTCCACCTCCTCCGCTCTCATTTCGCCACCACCACTGCGAGCCCCTCTCCTTTCCCGGCCACCAAAGCCTGCCACCACCTCGGCCTCCAATCGACGCCACCGCTACCGCCGGGCCACAACCACCACCGAGACCCTCTTCCGCTTCACCACCACCCGAATCCGCTAACATCCTCCTCGAATCAACCACCACCACCATCCAAAAGGAAATCAGAAAAAACCAAAACGAAGAATAAAAAAAGGAGAAAGAGAAGAGGAGAAGGCGGAGCCACCACCGCTCGCCTGTCTCCGCCGCCACCTCCGAAACCGAGCCTCCATCCCGCCACCGCTGCCGGAGAGTGCACCGCCCCCTCGCCCTTCTATCATCTTCTATCATCACCCAATCATTTTTCAAACACCATGGAAGAAGGAATGGAAGGAAAAGAAAAAAAAAAAAAAAAAAAAAGGAGAATAGGGGAAGGATGGGGGCGTACAGGGGAAGGAGGAAAAGAGGGAGGAAGAAGAGAGAAGAAGGGAAATGGGGAAGGAGAAAAGAAGGGGAAGGATTCTACCTGTTGGTCTCATGGGTTTTTGCCTTGAAGAACCGAGCCAAAGAAACTGGAGAAGGGGACTGATTGAGAAGGTAATGAGATTGAAGGGACTTGACCTGTGTGGGTGACAGTTGGACAGAGGGATAGAACCTGCGGGGAAAATCAATAACTGGGTAATGGGGAGCTGCATTTCCACTATAAAAACCCCCCTCCTCATCCTACCCCAACTCGCCACTCCCTTCCATTTTTTTCTTTTTCTCCGGCAGCCCCAAAACTATTATGTGGAGTTTTTGTTCCTGTTCTATAGTCCCCTGCTTTCTTTTGTTACTGCTCCCACGTCCCACCGGTGGGTTGTTAGCAAACCAGTCTAGTAGGAATATTCCGGTAAGATTTATTAAGTTAGAAAATTTTAAGTTATTACTTTTATTAAAATACTATTATAGCATACGATGTCAATATTATAATTTTTGTTAGTTAGATAGTTGTAAAAGGATATCTGCTCGTAGCCTACGTGTGTGTTGATCCATCTCCCTACGGTGACTGTAAGTAGATTTTTACTCTTTGGAGTAAGCCAAATTTATTTTAGCTTAAGCATAAATTTTAAATACCGTTTTCTTATTTTTTAGTTTATGCTTATAGCTCCGTACTGCTTTTTGGATTATTAGTATGCTCTTTTACTGTGCTTATTTAAATTCCGCAATAAATCGTTTGGATTTTGGTACCATTGTTATGGGGTGGGTCTGAGTACAGGGTCGGATCACCTCCACCGGATGTATGCAGTTCAAAGCTCTTCGGGGCTTTCGACCCCCGGATGTGTGCAGTTCAAAGCTATCTGGGGACGTTGGCACGATGCAACCTACCTGATTCCATGTGGTCTGAGGAAATTCCGTACCTCCACCACGACCCATGAATGTATGTGAGATTTGGGCCCTACAACGGGGAACCCGCACATCATGTTGGCTGAGAAATTTATTTCTTGGTAACGCATAGGGACATATTTTCTTCTCCCCTGTTTAGATTTATATGAATTTTGTCTGTGCTTAAATTAATTCTCGTTTTATCATACCATTACTATAGCTGTTGTCTTTAAATTATTTATGCTACCCTATCTCCTCCGGGAGTAAACGTCTACTTACTCAGCGATTGTTTTCGCTGACTCTACACTTGGCACCATTTCCTTTCAGGCTTCAGATCTGCAAGGTTCGATAGAGCATATTTTGCACGGGCACGGTATGGGGTATTATTTATAAGAATGTGTATTTTGAAATCCTCTTTGGGAAAAACATATTACTTGGCATAGATAATTTTTATGAAACATTGGAAATTATTTATCGAGCATAGATAAATATTTGTGTTTTATCCCGTTTGTGCAAACATTGTGCTCTACTGTTTAAACAATGCATTTTGCGTTTAACAGTGTTATTTTCGTAATACAAGATAGACAACCCTTTTTTACAATATTTTTGAAATGCGAGGTACAACCTCTTTTAAAATAAAAGCTTCCATGGAATTCATTCCATTTCTATCGTTGAGCTCATTTGAGGAATGCGTTCCTTTGTTTTGGTTACAATCCAACCATTTTTATTAAGCTTATTCTTATACTTTTACAGTATTATAAGCTTTTGTGCAGAGTGTATGTTAACTTGCCCGGGAAGTGGTTAGCATATACATTAAACTCTGATTTTCTGCACTCATTATTTTTAGCCTTAGCGTATTTCGGGCATGCCGGAATACGTGGCGGTAGCACCCCGCCCATTGTTCCCGCTCTTTGCTTCCGCTGATCATTAGGGAAAATGGGGGTGTTATAATGACACTCTGAGCTCAAGTATATATATGTTTGCTAATAAAGCTATTATTGTTGCACCATTAAATATTTGTTAAATCTTCCTGAAAGATTGAGGCTTATATGTTGACCTCAATATAAATGGTATTAAGTGAAAGTGGTTTGTGGTACATGGAAGGAATCATGTCAAAGTAAATGATGTGCAACCACCATGATCCAATGTATTTTAACTTAAGTATGGATTGATTGAATATTGATATTACATTGTGTACACTTAAATTTATCATATCTTCAATATTCATCAAGTGAGCCAAAGTGGGAGAATGTTGGAATATTATTGGCACACATTTAAATAATTAAGTGATTTCGACATTAAAGCCCACCTTTGATGATAAAGTGTGGAATAAAATAGTCCAAATCGGAGATTGGAAATTAACTCCCCAATCCTGGCCCAATTAAATGTTATACCGTTATATTAAGTACAATGGAGTCAAAGCTACATTAAAATTAAGTGGTGGACTCCCCTATGCCCACCCTCTCTATATATAGCAATTAATCTCTTCAAATCAGGGAGAGAGGTTGTGTGGTAACATAGTTGGAGAAAACTTTCTCCTAATCATCAAGGAGAGTGGAAAGAAAGGCCAAGGAGAGGAAAAATCCATAGTTGAAAACAGATCGAGGCGTTTCAATAAGTAATGGATGCAGGTAAGTAATTAATTACATAGTTCTTAAATTATGTGTGTAGAAACATGGATTCACTAATTTCCTAATCATTTTCTTAAATTATATGAAATTACATTTACAGTAAACATAGAATATCGTACATCTGATGCCCCAGAGTTATCTGGTAAATTTAATTGAGGGGTTAAAAGAGGTTGAAGAGAGATTTACAGGGAGGCAAGTGCCTCCCGGTCCCGGTTGTAGAGGACACTGGCGCGCAGCGTGATTGTGGAAAGTTTATTTCCTGGGAATTCCGTGCTTGGGGAGTCGGGAAGCCCGTAATGGAGATGTATCCTTTATTTCAGGATGCAAATCATTTGGTTCTACCAAAACATAGTTTTCTTTGCCCGTACAAGAAAGGTTTAGAACATCTATCCCGAATGCTGACACCAAATGCAGGCGTGCCGGACGCCCTTGGATAAATAGATAGTTTTTCCTCTTTTTCTTGTTGCTTGAATAAAAAACATTCTATTGTCTAGTTTGTACAAAATCAATTGCTTTTAAATAGTCGATGTAAGTGTCCAACACTTATAGAAGCTTTCCTCCACTACCAGCTCCGAACCTGGTGCTCTGATACTAGTTGTTGGTCCTCTGATACTAGAAGCTGGTCCTCTCCCAGCGTCACCGCCAAGGTCTCTCAAGCCCGCTGCACCAATAATCAAGAACTCGTGGCCATTAAACGCTTGAAAATTGCTGCTTTAAGCGGTCCTAATACATTCCCCACTGAAATAAACCACGTTCTTAATCTTCCAAATCATGAAAATATCCTCAAACCGCACTGCTGGTTCCCGACCAATGGCGAACTCGGGTTGTTATGCCCTATTTGAACTACGGCTCAATCCAATCCATAATTTCAGGGAAATACCCCAATGGCCTCTCCCAGCAGTCGGTTGCGGCATTTGGAATCGGTGTTGTACGCGCTCTGAAACCAATTGTTGGGGAAAGGAACCACGACACACAGACACACCCACTATGGAGGACCTAAGATAATATACTCACACAACACCAACTCTTTTATGTTGGTTAGCCTTTAACTAAAATCCTTAGTGCACAAGGATACTTAGGTGGCAGTGCCAACCATATATCATTAGGCAGTATAACCGACTATATATTAGTTAGGCGGAAGGGTCGACCGTATAACTAGAACAAGTGCACCATGAACTTAACAAACCAAGGCTTAGCCGAGATACTTAAACAAAGAGAACACTTTTACACTACACTCTCAACTCACACCTCTTTTCCACACTTTACAAATGAAGGGCCTCACCCCTATCTATAGGGTGGGCAAGAATTCAAGAATAATCTAACAAAATTATAATTAATCCTAAATCTAGATTATTCTGTGGAGTTGTACAGAACTCCATTTCTCCATAATTCTAGAATATTCTATAATATTACTATAATGCATTATCTAAATAATTCTACACACACACCAATTTCTCTAATATTCTAGAATATTCTATCACTTAATAACACTTATAACATTATTAAGTTTGCATTGATCTCTAAAACAATTAAAAAGCAAAATCGCGCCAGTTTCAAATCAAGAAACCATCATCTTTATGAGAGTTATGGCCTACCCTCAACATCCGAACTCCTATCATTTTCTAGGGAATATCTCCAATAGCGTCACCGCCAAGGTCTCTCAAGCCCGCTGCACCAATAATCAAGAACTCGTGGCCATTAAACGCTTGAAAATTGCTGCTTTAAGCGGTCCTAATACATTCCCCACTGAAATAAACCACGTTCTTAATCTTCCAAATCATGAAAATATCCTCAAACCGCACTGCTGGTTCCCGACCAATGGTGAACTCGGGTTGTTATGCCCTATATGAACTACGGCTCAATCCAATCCATAATTTCAGGGAAATACCCCCATGGCCTCTCCCAGCAGTCGGTCGCGGCATTTGGAATCGGTGTTGTACGCGCTCTTGAGGCCATTCATAAGAGTGGCCGCATCCATCGCGGCGTGAAGCCTGGGAATATCTTCATTCACGACGGCATAGTCAAACTGTCGGATTTCGGGATTTCGTCTTGGTATTACCAAGATGAGCCAAGCTGTTCTGAACAGCTGGTGATCGCTCCGGCGAATAAGATCATTTTTCGCCATACTAGGTAGCACCCGAGGGAATGGCGCCGCTGCGGCAATACGGTCATGCCGCGGAGATCTGGGTACTTGGGATAACTATGTTGGAGATGTTCTATGGACGGCCACCTGTGAAAACATTTCCCAAGTCCAAGTACGCCCTGTGACGGGTCTTGAAAAGATTCAATTTTGAAAAGTACTACATATTGTTGGGGCCAAAGAATCCTTTCGGAAACACAGAAGATTTGTTGTGCACTGTCAGGGACTGTCACATGTGATCAGAGTTGTAGGGTAACCCATTTTGGCGGACACGGGTGTCCGACACGGGTGCGACATGGGTGCGGGGATATGTGGCGGACACTTGCCATTTTGGATTGTGCTCCAAAAGGACTAGCTAATTGTGCAGTGTCCCAGGATCGTACCAGTGTCGGTGTCGTGTCCGTAGGACATGGGTAATCCACCCTTTTTTAAGAGTCCGAGCTACACAGCCTGGAGGAAGAGATGAAAGGTAAAGGAAAATTCAGCTGCAACATCAGTCACTTGGAACAATATTCTGAAATAGCAGATATGTCATTGGAAAATTTGCTTCAATTATGTGATCATTCAGATACAAATCATCTGGTGCTCGTGCTAGGGGTCTTCAGGCCCCTTTAAAAGATATTAAGAACAATTTACTGAATAGGTGTGCCTAGAATGCGTAGCTTTTACTATGTAGTCTATTCTTCAGATCTTTAATCGCGTTTCCGTATTTGCTGAAGGCCAAAACTCAACATGGATCTAAGGAGTTTCTTGTATACACCTCCTGCCAGAGGGAAGACACCCTCCAGATGCCAGAAAACAAAAGTTTAAGCATTATTTCAAAATTGTTTCCCCATTTATTTGTTGCTTGGTTCCGGTATAAGCCCATCTGGATGCTTGTAAGTTGAGTGTTTCTCTGTCTCCTATCCATGTAAGTGGAAATCTCCTAGGCCTTTTCTTGTAAAGGATCCTTGTTGAAAACAGTGTTGCAATTCAGTTCCTGCAGCTTCGGCTCTTGTGAGTTGTGACCCCAAAGCATGGCAAGACAACACTTATCAATATTTTGGGGCATGGCTAATTGAGGTAAAAATGTGAAGTTAGCATTTCACCACGATGGGCTCTGCACTCCTGATTTTGGCCAATTATGACAGACCGATGTTGTCTAAACTCTTACCTAATATTTAGAAACCATGTATTTATCAAATTCATACTTGTGCTTTCTCTGATCTTATCTAATCCACAGACAAGGTTGTTTCAGCTCTTGCTTTTCATGTGCCCCGTATTTTCATTGTGTTTATTACTGCATACGTATTTGGAAATGTTAGCATAGAGCCACATATACCAATCATTGTGATATGGGAGGATTATTTCTTCCTTTATTTGTAGCAAACTACCAATCATTGGACTCTGAATCATTCTTTGATACGATGGGAATTTGACTTGAATCATTATTTGAATCATTGGACTCTGAATTCAATCATATGAATGATAACTACAAATCATCCTTTCATATCCTGTACGTACCCTACCTACGCCCTGAGGCTGAGGATTTGTATTTTTCTATATACCGTATACGTATTGCGAAAAATTTGCAAAACAATGTATCCATCAGTTTACTAATCTGTAATCATCGTACTGTATAAGTTACTATAAATGATTTGTCATCTGTATATCGATTATACGTAAAGTCTTTATTTGTATTCGTATAGCATATGTGAAGTAGCTGATTTCAGGTATCACAGAAAGGGCCAAATTGTAGTTTAATTGCTATGTTTTATGTAGATATGTGAACTCTAAATGATCCCAAAATATTTATTAGATTAACGAGAATTGAAGTCAATAATTTTGTCAAGTTAATAACTCGTACAACTATGCCAATGAAACCGCGATTGGGCTTCTAATGGCGTGGATTCCATCAGACCATGTGAACGATCCAAAGGTATATTTATATTTACCCAATTTTGCTAGTTTGATAAGCTTTCGAGGCAATGGTGAAGCTTAGCTTTTGTCCAGTTTGTTTGAAGTGCAGTACTGGTGGTGATATTCTTACGGAGATGCCTTGAGGAAGTTTTTTGCTGAGAAATAAGTTGTCATGTTGATGTTGCCAATGTTGGTGACTGTTATGTGGAAATGGTGCCGTTGAGTTTAGGGACTGTTAAGGATGGGTAGTTGAGGGAACTGGGAGAAGGTAGGATTTTAGGGCACTTGAACGAGGAGTTGAGTTTGGTGAATCCAATGTTAGATGCATATGTAGAGAAGATAATCCGTTATGTAGGAATGATGTGTCGTAGATGAGACCAAGATCGACTGCTTTTGTTGGGGCTGAACTGAGCAGATCCCAATTGGAATGAGTCTGCTGGATTCATCGGTAATGGGATAGATTGCCAATGTTGTTAGACATCCGCTGCAAGACCGGAAACTGGGATGTAGAAGTGTGGTAAGGAGTGTAGAGAAGGTGTGAGTTTAGTGTGTGGTGAAGAGTGGAGAGTTGAGTGAAGTAGAGAGGTGTGAGTTGAGAAGTGAGTTGAGAGTTGAGGAGTGATAAGGTGTGAGTAGTGAAATCTCTTGTAATTGTGTTTTGTATTTATAAAAGTGTTATCATTGTTTAAGTCTCTCGGTTAAGCCTTGGTTTGTTAAGTTCTTGGTGCACTTGCATTAGTTATATGGTCGGCCCTGCCGCCTAACTAATATATGGTCGGTTATACCGCCTAATGATATATGGTCGGCCCTGCCGCCTAAGTATCCTTGTGCACTAAGAATTTTAGTCAAAGGCTAACCAACATTAAAGCGTTGGTGTTGTGTGAGTGAATTGTCATAGGTCCTCTATAGTGTGTGTGTTTGTGTTGGTATCAGAGCTTATTTTCTCCCAACAACTGGTATCAGAGCACCAGGTTCCGAACCGCTAGTGGAGGAAAGCTTCTGTAAGTGTTGGACACTTACATCGACTCGTCAACAGCAAGGGGAGACTCTGCCGGAGCACAGTTTGGAACTGTGAAAGTTGAGTGGTCTGGGACCAAGCCTACGTGACGTTGGACGTCGTTTAAGATGGCAGATCTTGCAAGCACGAGCAGTGGAATCAAGAAGCTCAATAGCCATAACTATGGTTATTGGCAGACTTGCATAGAATCTTACCTTCATGGTCAAGATTTGTGGGAGATCGTCGCTGGTAGCGATACTACTCATCCACCACAAGAAAATGCTGAAGCCTTGAGAAAATGGAAAATCAAGGCGGGGAAAGCTCTGTTCATATTGAAGACTACAATTGAGGAGGACCTGTTGGAGCACATCTGGGATGTGAAGACACCTAAGGCAGCCTGGGAGACTTTGGAAAAGTTATTCTCAAAGAAGAATGAAGCACGCCTCCAGCTCTTGGAAAATAAGCTCGCGGGAATCTCACAAGGTAACCTCACAATCTCTCAATATTTCACAAAGGTGAAATCTATTTGCCGAGAGATATCTCAACTCGCCCCTGAGGAGAACGTAAGTGAGGCAAGGATGAAAAGAATTATCATCCACGGTCTAAGGCCCGAGTATAACGGATTTATAGCCGCCGTGCGAGGATGGCCCACTCAACCATCACTCATAGAGTTGGAGAATTTGCTGGCTAACCAAGAGGCATTAGCTAAGCAAATGAATGGAGTCACCATAAAAGGAGAAGACGAGGCCCTCTTCACTCACAGGAAGAAAGCCATGAATCGGACACAAAATGTGACGAAAGAAAGGTGGACTCATGGAGGCAATGGTCATCCAAATGCAAGAAGTAACACCACAGGGGGAATTCGGCAAGGAAAAGGATACCACCATCAACAACATGAGGAGAACAATACAAAGAAAAATGGTGAATGCTTCAATTGTGGCAAGAAGGGCCACTTTGCTCGAGACTGTAGATTTCCAAGGAAGCGAACCTTCCAAGGAAACATGGCCACCACAAGAGACGAAACAAAAGAAGTTACTTTGGATGCATCCATCAGTGAGGAAGAATGGGATGCCGAAGCTGGATTTTCTATTGGAATCGACGAGGACGAGATAGAGAAAGACATGGAGGATCAAGTTTTTGCTGCCACTATGAAGACAAAGTTAAACTACAAAGATAACTGGATCGTCGATTCTGGGTGCTCAAATCATATGACCAACGACGAGAAGAAGCTACACGACATGGATGAATATAAAGGAAAGAGAGTCGTGTTGACAGCCAACAATTCAAGGTTGCCTATTTCACATATTGGAAAGACAACAATTCCAAAAGATGGCTCTCACCAGCTCCAGCTCGAGAAGGTGTATCTTGTCCCTGGCCTGAAGAAGAATTTACTATCAGTTTCGCAGTTGACAGCAGAGGGGAAATATGTGCTCTTTGGGCCCGAAGATGTGACTGTGTTCCAGAAAATGAAGGTGGTTGGCAATCCAATTATGCAAGGAAGAAAAATAGAGTCAGTCTATGTGCTATCTGCAGAGACAGCATACGTGGACAAGACTCGTAAGAATGAGACGGTTGATCTCTGGCATGAACGTCTTGGGCATGTGAGCTACAACAAGTTGAAGGAGATGATGAAGAAACAAATCGTAAAGGGGCTCCCTCAACTTGATATCATCACAAATACCGTATGTGCCGGATGTCAATTTGGCAAAGCTCATCAATTGCCATTCAAAGAGTCGGAGCATCGTTCCAAGACACCATTGGAGCTCATACACTCAGATGTTTTTGGCCCGGTAAAACAAGCATCAATTGGAGGCATGAAGTATATGGTGACATTCATTGATGACTACTCAAGGTATGTGTGGGTGTACTTTATGAAGGAGAAGTCGGAGACCTTTATGAAGTTCAAAGAGTTTAAGGAGAAGATAGAAAGTGAACTCAGTGAGAAAATTCAGTGCCTACACACGGATAATGGAAGAGAATATTTGTCGACTGAGTTCAATGTCTACCTTGAGAAGCACAAGATCAGACGGCAACTCAGCTGCCCTAATACTCCACAACAAAATGGAGTAGCGGAGCGCAAGAATCGTCACCTTGCAGAAACATGTCGAAGCATGCTCCATGCTAAAAACGTTCCAGAAAGATTTTGGGCTGAATGTATGAGGACGGCATCATACGTGATCAACAGGCTTCCACAAGCAAATCTGGGATTTGTTTCTCCGTATGAGAAGCTATGGAGGATTAAACCAACCGTCGGTCATTTCAAGGTATTTGGATGCGTATGCTACGTCTTCGTGCCAGATCACCTACGGAGCAAATTTGATAAGAAGGCCATTCGATGCATTTTTGTCGGCTATGATGACTCAAGAAAAGGATGGAGATGTTGTGATCCAACTACTGGAAAGTGTTATACTTCCAGAAATGTGGTGTTTGATGAAGCTTCTTCGTGGTGGACACCTGAAAAGATCGAGCTTCCAGAACCCCATGTCTTAGAGGAGGATTCAGAAGAAAAAGAAGGAGGAGAAGAGCATACTTCAGATTTGAGTAAAGAAGGAGAAAGACAATCCACCAAAGATAAGAGTCCATGGAAGACCGGTATACATCAACCTGCATCCGATGAGTTCTCTCCCAGCCGAAACGAAGCAGACGAACAACAATTGCGAAGGTCGGCAAGGCTAAGAAAACCTAATCCAAGGTATGCCAATGTTGCCCTTGTTAATGAAACTACACCTATTATGAAGAAGCAATATAAAGCCAAGAGTCGCAAACATCTATGGAAGAAGAAATCAAAGCGTTGGAAGGAAATCGACCAAGGAAGGAAGTTTGCATTGAGGGGGAGTGTTAGAAATCAATGCAAACTTAATAATGTTACAAGTGTCATTAAATAGAATATTCTAGAATAATAAAGAAATGGACTTGTGTAGAAGTCCATAGAAAAATCTAGATTAAGTATTAAAATAATCTTATTAGAATATTCTAGAAAATGGGGGAGTAATATAGAATAATCTAGAGAATAATTAATTATGATATTTATAGAATTCTCTAGAAACTTGCTCACCCTATAAATAGGGGTGACCCCCCCTCATTTGTAAGTGTGGTGAGTTGAGTGATGTAGAAGTGTGGTAAGGAGTGTAGAGAAGGTGTGAGTTTAGTGTGTGGTGAAGAGTGGAGAGTTGAGTGAAGTAGAGAGGTGTGAGTTGAGAGTTGAGGAGTGATAAGGTGTGAGTAGTGAAATCTCTTGTAATTGTGTTTTGTATTTATAAAAGTGTTATCATTGTTTAAGTCTCTCGGTTAAGCCTTGGTTTGTTAAGTTCTTGGTGCACTTGCATTAGTTATATGGTCGGCCCTGCCGCCTAACTAATATATGGTCGGTTATACCGCCTAATGATATATGGTCGGCCCTGCCGCCTAAGTATCCTTGTGCACTAAGAATTTTAGTCAAAGGCTAACCAACATTAAAGCGTTGGTGTTGTGTGAGTGAATTGTCATAGGTCCTCTATAGTGTGTGTGTTTGTGTTGGTATCAGAGCTTATTTTCTCCCAACATGGGATAAGGAAATTGTGCATTTTTTTATTTGGATAAGCCAAATCAATGGCCAGAGAAAACACAAACCACACGAAAATACAAAAGAATGAAACAAAAAGAAAACGACACTGGGGAAGAGACGAAAGAGCAAAAGACAAAAAGAAAAACCTCCCATTGTCCCACCTGTTTCTTTCTTCTTCAAAAGAGGACCCCGGCCTTCTTTCCGTGATATGGTGTTGGAATGCATACCTGCACCTCCCGCGCCTCTGCAACACGATGATATTACTGATGAGTTGGTTAAGGTGGATTTTATAGATGGAGATAGACTCAAGCCTCATCTAACCTTGGCGCCTCAGCTTAAGGAGAGGTTATGTAAGCCGTGGGAAGAGTCCCTCATTATTTCGGTGTTAGGGAAGAAAGTTGGTTACCTTGCTCTCAAATACCGGCTTAGCAAAATGTGGAAGCTGCATGGATCTTTTGAGCTGAGAGAGCTTGATGGAGGATTCTTCCTCCTCAAATTTGACAGATCTGTGGATCGTACTAAGTGATGAATGAGGGGCCTTGGTTAGTCTTTGATAGCTACCCTATGATAGCTCCATAGAGACCTAACTTCTTGGCATCGGATTCCACTCCTAAGAGAACCATAGTTTGGGCTCAGTTTCCGGGTTTATCCTTTGAAATGTATGATGAGGCGATGATCACCAAAATGGCTTCAACCTTAGGCACTCCGGTTAGAGTTGATGACATGACGGAGAATATTTATAGAGCTAAGTATGCAAGAGTTTGTGTTGAGATCGATTTACAACTCCCGGTGGTAACTAGTAACCTCATTGATGACCATTGGCAAAGAGTCTCCTATGAAGGCTTGCATCCCCTATGCAGCATTGCAGCTCATGCCAAAAATATGGGCATGCTAGTAATTCTTGTCCGGAGAAAATTACTCAGGTGTCGGAAGTTGACAATTCTGTTCATCTCCGACAAACTGCTTGCCTGGGAAGTGAGGAAGTGAAAGCCGATGTTTCTGCAGACAAGAAAGTCAAAGAGGCCTTGGGAAGTGGTGAGTTTATTTTCACTAAAAAGGATATTATTCAAGGGGAGACTTCTTCTCCTGTGGCTTCACTACCTAATACTGATAAAGACAAATTTGAGATGAGGCAGGCTCTATCCTCCTGTGATACTCTTTCTAATATGGATTGTTAGGAAGATAAAGTAGAGTCTAGTCTATCCCTTTCTCCCCATGTGTCTGATTGTGAGACTCCTTTGCAACCCGCTTGTGGAGAATGGATCAAGGTTGCAAAAAAGGAATCCAATGGCTCTTCTAAACATAAGGTGGTGGGGCAGCCTACTAAGCCCAAAAATGCAGCTGCTAAGTCAACTTCTTTGGGAATAAAACTAAAGCAGGCCAGCCTAGTCCTAAACCCCTCAAGCTGAACACTAATACTATGGAAAGGATAAACAATTCCCATACGTCTGGCAAAGGAAAAGCCCACATGACAGCTTCTCAACAGGGAGACAATGGCTACAACCAGGATGGGGACCTTCTCACTGCTAAGAGGCCAAGGGCTTTGATAAGTAAAGAGGAAAATCCTGATCTGTCTCAAGGTAATAAGCTTGCTCCTAATGCTCTTAATACTCAGTCCACTGACAAGGAGAAGCAAGATAAAGCTGATCATGTCATGAAGAAAGCGGGGGGAGACTCAGAGGTAGTTACTTCAATACCACTGTTTCCTTATGATTGAGTACAAAGATTTTAAAATTATTGCATGGAATGTACGTGTCATGGAGGGGGCTTGGGATCATATTGGCGATTGGAATCAAATTATGTCGGCTGAGGAAGTGAAGGGAGGCTTGTATAATTCTAAGAGAGCCGGTGAGGAAAGGATTAGGATGACAGATCGCCTCGTTAAGTATGGCCCTTTGAAGGAGAAATTCTTTAGCACTTGGGCTTTCCCGCCGGATTTCGTTTTGGAGACTTAACGGCGAACGCCTTGGATGGTTTGTTAGCCTAATTTCTAGTTTTGAATTGTGCATTGATATATCTTATAGAATACTATACTTTATATCTAATATCTATCTAATCTATCTAATATATATAAATGCCTAACTGTATATTTGAACATTTGTAAGTATATTGCAACAGTTGTTGCCCTTAGACTAGCTCTATCCATGAGCTTTGGTGTGGAGACCCAACCTCCACATCACTATTTTGGAAAAGAGAAAATTAAATGTGCATAGCCAACCCAACAATGGTCGACCAAAATACAAATGAGACCATCGAGTCTCTCTCCCTTGGCCAATGGGATTGAGATATTTGTCTCATTCCCATTAGTCAACTAAAATTTCTAAACAACAACATTAAACTTATTATATCTTTTATTTTAAAATAATAAAAAATGAAAAATATACCAAATTTTAAAATTTCATTCTCTACAAATAGAGACCACTCTTGCTATATTTTTAGTAAATACATAATATATCAATTTTGAGATATCTAACCCATTTTGAAATTTATTTGAAATAAAAAAGTAAATAAAACATACTTCCTGAATTTTTAACGATAGCTACATTGAGGAAAATGACACTATTCACTCAATCACTTTAGCATGAAGTTTTATCGTAGTTATACAAGTTAAAATATAGTCAAATGAGATCTTGTTAGAATCGTCTCGTCTTGTAGTTTTTAAATAAAAAATTTTTATAATTTTTACTTGTACCAAATTTGAGTTCTTAATGATGTAAAATGTACATTGGACTGCGTGTTGAGTGGGTTCGTAGCAAACAAAAAAAACAGAGGAAGTATATTAATATTTCAGATTTTTATTCTTCATAAATAAGATAAAACATTTTATATTTTAGGAAGCCCTTTGACAACTCCTGATATACTCAATTTGTAAAGTGTTTGGTAATTAAGATGTGCCATCCTTTTGTGCCAAAGGATTGTAAGATCTTCTTTCAAGATTAATGCCCTGTCTATTGTTTCCTTCAAAATGTAAAAGTTATTAGAATACCTTTTGCCAGACATAATACACTTATAATATTTGAAAACATAACAAGTATTCATGTCAAATAGCACTAAGGATTTTTCATCACATAATTGACTTATGGAAATCAAATTTGTAGTTAATCCTTCAACAAAATAGACTTTAGAGATATTAGAGAGAACTCCCTTATCAATTTTACCATAGCCAGTGATTTTACTTTTGGCACCATCACCATACATAACCTCTCCACAATCTTGTTCTGTGAAGTTCTGAAGAATGCTTTTAGTCCCAGTCATATGTCTGGAGCATCCTGAGTCAAAGTACCACATGGTATTCTTTTGGTGTGCCTGCAATGATACAACAGCGAGACCAACAGATTGTTTGTTAGAGTGCTTAGGTATCCAGGCCTTACGAATCTGGATTTTCTTTTGTAGTTCTAACGACGGCCAAACAATTGGTCTTCCATTTAAAAGGTCTCGAACTATCTTCAGACAAGTATCAGCTTGATGACCAGGTAGTCCACAATAGATACAATCTCTTGAGTCTTGAGGTGCAAGGTTGACTTGTATAAGTACGTCCTTGTAAATAGTTGCATTGCTTGACTCTTTACCTAGATATCCTCCACTGACAAAGTTCCTCTTGGTTGATTTAAACTTGTTTAGATTCCCTTTCTTCTTGTATCCAATACCTGAAAGATCACCAAGTATTTTGCACATAGAAAGTACTGAATCTAATTTATTTTTACCTTTCACCGTTTGAGAGAGCTCATTACACTTGTTCTGGAGTTCCTATTTTTCTGTTACCAATATGGACTTTTCATCAGATAACTTGGAATTTTTTGTCTCAAGTTCTTCAACTTTGAGCTTAACAAGCTTCAACTCCTTCAGAATTTTGATATTCTCAGCAGTCAATTCATCATATCATATTCCAAGGTCAGCTAGTTGAGCTAACAGCTTCTTATTCTCACTGAAGGCAGTGTCATACTCAAACTTTAACTCTTCATAAGCATCAGCCATCTTTGAATATATTTCATTGATATTGCCTGCACTAACATAATCATCTTCATCAGTAGAATAATCTAATGAACTTGCTATACCTGTTAGAGGGCTGCAATCACGAATTGTTAAGGCTACAACATCTTCTGGATCACTCTGTTGTTCCTCGGTTTGCTCAACATCAGATTCTCCATCACTCAAAGTGGCTTGATATACTTTTCCTTCTTTTCTCTTGGCAGTGGGACATTCCTTTTTGACATGTCCTTTGCCTCCACATTCATAGCATACAATAGAAGAGAATTTATCAAACTTCTCTAGCTCCTTGAGTTTCCTGAGATTATTGACTTTGCCATCATATTTCTTGGAACTTTTATTATGTTGTTTGTCTGACGTCGAAACACCGTGTGAACTGGTTTTCTGAGATTTTCCTTTCTGAAATTGTCTTGCTCTCTTTTCTTGAAGAATTTTGGCCATTCTTCTAGTGATCGGTGACATTTCTTCATCCAGATCATCATCTGAGCCTTCAATCTTTTCAGCTTTTAGAGCAATACTCTTTGACTTGTTTTTGTTTCTTGATTCCAGATGATTCATCTCATAATTTTGCAAATTGCCTACCAATTCTTCCAACGTCATGGTATTGGTCTTCTCACTCTCTTCAAGCACTGAAATATTTCCAGAATACTTAGGTGCAACAGTTCGAAGCATCTTCCGGACTAATTTCTGTTCATCAAAGTGCATTCCAAGCACAATGCATTGATTAACCACATTTTGAAATCTTTCAAAATATGTTGTGATGTTCCCATCATCTGTCATACAAAGATTCAACACGATGTAAACGTGTAAGCTTAACATCAGCAGAACCTTCAAACCTGATTTCAAGAAATCTCTACATATCATAGGCGTTTTTACAATTCTTGATCATTCTGTGCTGTGCCTCCTCCATGGCTCCACTAATTGCATTCATGACCGCATAATTTCCTTGTTTTGCCGCCCTTTCTGTTGTTTTGTATTCTGCCTTTCAAGTCAATCGAACAGTAGACGTTGTAGGACTTGTGGTGGTTGTTGTTGAAGTAGTTTTAGTGGATGTAGTGGTGCTTGCAGTTGCAGGGTTTGCCGTCCTTGTTGATGGTTCCCATGCTTCTTCGACTGCATCCCAGACATCCTCTCCAAGAGCCCTGAGATAGCATTCCATTCTTGACTTCCAATAGGTATAGTTGTTTCCATCGAAGATCGGTGGACGCAGGTGCAAATTTTCCTACTCATGATGAATCTTGAATCTTCAGTAAAGCGTTTGAAGATTGGCTCTGATACCAATTGACAGTCCCAACGAGTAGGTTGTTAACGCAATGTATTGATCACACACACAATTGCAGAAATGTAAAGAACACAATTGTTGGTGACCCGGTTCGGACCTCCTGTCCTACGTCCGGGGGATTCCAATCCAGGCGATGATTCACTCAACACGATTCAAGAACTACACAAGACATGGACTTAATCCTATCAACTCGATCTATAAGCTGAAACTCCCCCTCAACTTCTAATCTCCCTGAATTGAATTACAGACTCAATCTTGATGTTCGTCCAACCTGTTGAAAACCCTGAACTCGAATCCTAAATTATTCCAAGAAAAACACCATTCTTGGATTACAACTCGATCTAAGAAGTATACAGATGAATTACAGATCAATTCACTCAAGCTCAAAACTCTTCTACAATCTCCACATGAAGAACACTGTTTTGACTTAAGTATATCTTTTAATCGAATCTAATTGCACTCAGAAAATGTATAGAAGAATTAATGAAAATGCAAAAACTACTTACGGACTCAAGACAAATAAGAATATATATAAGCTGAGATCCGCCTTGATTCTTAAGTCCATGGAGCTGGTGAAATCTTGATCCAAGTTGATCATAACTGCCCTATTGTTAGTAGGTTGCGTTGACATTGAAATAATCATGCATGAAATGTTAAGTGCCAACAAATTCTATGTATATATTATTATAGATTTATCGATATAGAATTAAGTGTTGTTACTTCTGAGCATACTTCGTTTTTGTCCCAAAAATTACTGAACAAAAAATGTAGTACTACCATCATATGTGTCATGATTTGAACCATCCACCTGCAGGTAGGCTTATGTGCCAATGAGAGCCATATCACTTGCCAGCTAAATCCCATGTCCGTTATTAATTCTTTTTCATTTTTCTCCATTTAATTAGAAGCTTGTTTTACTTCAACTAGTTTGGTTGGGGTGGGGAGTTACACTAGTGGTAAGTCCCCTAACTCCCAACCTATTGGTTGGGGGTTTCAATCCCCACTCGGCCCATTATCCCTCCCATTTGTTCCCTTGTAATTTGTATGACATGGACTCCCACTACTCCATTTTCCAAGCCTTGAATGGCTCCTAAAAAAAGAAAAAAAAACACTAGTTTGGTTGAGCACATACAGACTACTACATTATAAAATAAATAACATAGGAAAAACAAGCAAAATTCTGTTAATATCGAGTTCAAATAGAATAATACTACTAGCATATATAACAGAATCCCAAGCAAGTAAAAGAATTAAAGCGCCACCGATGAAATTGTGAATAGGAAACCACAAATACTACAAACTAAACTCTAAAGGCCATTATAGCATTTTTTTTTTTTTTTTTTGAGGATGAAACACTTTTATAACCACCAGCAAACCAAGAGACTTCATGTCGTAGCCGGATCTTAGGTTGGGCACAATATTCTTGCAATATTACCCAATGGCCGATGTGGCCACAAGATGGATTGTTTTTAGATTTTAGGATTTAAGTTACGAAAAGGCGAGCCTTTGGTGGAAGCAAAACAGAATTTAAGAAAGGAAAAATAGAGAGATATGGAAGCAAACCACAATCTAAGAGATAGGAGAAGCTAATCAAGGTATAAAGACCTTGACCTCATCTCAATCCATCACCCAAAACCTTGGTTTTGTGATCATTTGGATGCTTCAATCTCTAATGATGAATGTTTCCTAGACAAACACTCAAAGGTATTATGGCAACACTAGGGTTAGACACAATTGTGATCTTTTGCAAATAAATGTAAGAGAAGTGTTCTCAAGATTTAATTTCAACAAAAGATGCCAATCATTATTTTGGGAGGCCATATATATAGGTCTCACACTTACAGGGGCAATTCTGGAATGAAAAATACATCAAAACCCTAGAAAAACATAAAAATGGGGTCCGGACAAGGTCTACGACGCTAAGCAAATGTTACGACGCGAAACGTGTACAGCATCGTACTCGCGATGGCTGGCGTCGTCTCTGGAGAACCTTACGAAGTATCCTGGGTTGGCGTCGTAGGTTGTACGACGCGATCCTGGTTGGCGTCGTAAAGGGGACTGGCGTCATAGGGCTCTCGTCGTACCTTGGGTTGCGTCGTGAGTGGAGCCTTGCGACGTAGGTATCTTAGACGTGTTCCTGGCTCTCGTCGTAGGAGGTTCACGTCGTAAATGGCCTTACGTCGTAGTATGGTTCGGGTCCCACCATTGTTGTTTAATTTAATACATGCCTTGTTTAATGTTGAATTCAAAAAAAATAACAGTTTCAACACTTCCGATCATTGACCGGTCTTTGTCCGGCGACGGCGGCGGCGCCGATCTCCGGCGAACTCCGATCATCCTCCGGCGGTGCTCCAGCGATAATCCGGCGGCTCTCCGGTGGCGGCATTGACTGTGCTCCTTATTCAGTGTAGAATTGGAGAGCCAATGCATCGCATGTATGGGCGATCCCCAATTTCCTCAAGCTGGATCAGAATTAATGCTTCCGGACTACTTCCTTCTTCTCTATTGATGTCGGCTTGAAACTCCTCGATTCTGAGAAGACTTGCAATTTTATCTGTAAATCTTTTGGCTCTGCTTCGGCAGCATGGTCCATCCAGTATTATGGTTTCAGTTGATCTGGCTACCACGCCATCCCCACCCCCTGGGAAGGTTGACCCGTCAACTGATCAGCTTCTTCCTCGTCATGCTCGAACAAGACGAGATCCGCAACATTAAATGTGCCATTAATTCCATATTCAAAAGGTAATTCAAGTTTATAGGCATTGACATTTATTTTCTCTAAAATTTTAGAAGGACCGTCCCCCCTTGAGGAAAGTTTATCCTTCCACTTTGCTGGAAATCTTTCTTTTCGTATATGGATCCAGACCCAGTCTCCGGGCTTCAAGAGCAATTTCTTCCTTCCTCGATTGGCATACTTGGCGTACGTCTCAGGGGCTTTGGTGAGGCTGGCTTGAACATTCTTATGCAGTTCCTTGATTGCTCTTGCCCTGTCCCTGCCATTGACATTAAAGCGCTCATTGCGAGGCAATGGCATAAGATCGACAGGTGTTAGTGGGTTAAATCCATACACTATCTCAAAAGGAGACATGTTAGTGGCACGGTGGACGTGTCCGTTATAAGAAAATTCAATGTAGGGTAGACACTCATCCTAACTCTTGTAACTAGAAGCAGTAATAATTCTCAAAAGGTTACCCAACACCCTGTTGACGGCTTCAGTTTGTCCGTTTGTCTGTGGGTGGTACGCAGATGAGAACAAGAGCTTGCTACCAATTTCATGCCAAAGTGATTTCCAGAAATAGCTGATGAATTTCGTGTCACGGTCCGACACTATAGTTTTTGGGATCCCATGGAGACGCACTACTTCCTTGAAGAAGACCTTAGCAATGTGGTATGCGTCATCGGTCTTTGTGCATGGTATGAAATGTGCCATTTTGCTGAACCGATCTACCACGACAAAAATTGAATACTTGTTCCTTGCAGTGCGGGGTAGTTCAAGCACAAAGTCCATTGATAAATCAACCTATGGGTCCTCGGGAATTGGAAGAGGCATATAAAGTCCATGCGGGTGAGATGTGGATTTCGCCTTCAGACAAATAAGACACTTGGAGATAAAATCTGCCACATCTCACTTCATTTCTGGCCAATGAAATCGCTCGGTTAAAATTACGTAAGTGGCGTCTCTACCGAAATGTCCCATGACATCGCCACTGTGCACTTCTCGAATGAGCAACTCTCGAATTGATCCTCGTGGGATGCACAATCGGTTTTCATAGTACATAAATCCTTCGAGTCTTGAGAACTCTTTGAAACCGTGTGCTTCGGTTGCCGACCAAGTTTCCTTAAAATCTAGATCAGTGGCATATTGATCCTTCACATGATCAAACCCTATCATATGAGTCGTGGCATAGGCCGCCAAGGTGTGTCTTCAGGATAGGGCGTCCGCAACAACATTTTCTTTTCCCTTCTTGTATTTGAGTACATAGGGAAAAGTCTCAATAAATCCGCTCCAACGGGCATGCCGTTTCCCTAACTGCCCATGAGTCCTAATGTGCTAGAGGGTTTCGTCAACTGTATGGATAATGAATTCACGGCCCCTCAAGTAGTGCTGCCACATCTTTAAAGTCCTGACCACAGCGTAGAGCTCCTTGTCATATGTAGAATAATTCAGAACAGCTCCGGAGAACTTCTCACTGTGGTACTCCATGGGTTTTCCATCTTAGAGTAAAACTGCACCCATGCATGTACCCGAAGCGTCACATTCGATCTCGAATGGTTTCTCGTAATTTGGTAGGGCCAAGACTGGGGCTTGGGTCAGCTTTTCTTTTAGCAGGTCAAAACTTTTCTGTTCCGGCAGCCCCTATTTAAAGACTAATCCTTTCTTAAGCAGCGAGGTGAGGGGTGCCACTATCAAACTGAATCCTGGGACAAATCTCCGAAAGAAACCGCAAAGTTCCAAAAATTGGCGAACTTCATGCACGGTGGTAGGCGGTTTCGAATCTGAGATTGCCTTGATCTTACTATCATCAACCTTTAATCCGCCATCTCCAACTATGTAACCTAGAAAAGACAATTCAGGTGCATGGAACGTGCATTTCTCCATGTTGGCATACAACTGAACAACTCGCAGAGTATTAAGCACCTGTTGGACATGGTTAAGATGATCAGCAGTAGAACTGTAAACTAAAATGTCACCAAAATAAACGACTACAAATTTATTGATATAGGGGCGAAGGGTCTCATTCATAAGGCGCATGAAGGTGGAAGGGGCGTTTGTCAGTCCAAATGGCATAATGAGTCATTCATAAAGTCCGAACTTGGTCTTAAACGCGGTCTTCGACTCATCTCCCGGCTGCACCCGGATCTGATGATAACCACTTCGCAGATCTATTTTTGAGAAAATGCTGGCATGGCCCAGCTCATCAAGCATGTCGTCTAAACGCGGTGTTGGGTTCCGATACTTGATAGTAATGGCATTCATGGCTCTGCAGTCAACACACATGCGCCATGTTCCATCCTTTTTGGGAACCAAAAGGACATGTACAGCACATGGTGAGAGGCCCTTGCGCACCCAACCTTTATTCATTAGCTCCTGCACTTGGCATTGCACTTCTTTGGTTTCTTCCGGTGTCATCCGATAGGCAGGCCTATTCGGGATGGAAGCTCCAGGCACGAAGTCAATTCTGTGCTCAATTCCTCGCAGGGGTGGTAGGCCTGAAGGAACTTCGTCCGGAAAGATATCAGCATTTTTCTCTAACATCCTGGAAAATTCAACAGGAATATTAGGTGCAGCAGTGCATGTTCTGTAAGAGCTATCAATGGGTTTAGAAAAGGTAAGGAAACAGTAACTCTTCGAATCAGGTTCACCGATTGTCTGATCGAAATCGGTCCTTGTCATCAGGGATTCGCATATGGCTCTGGGATACAGACAACCTTGGCTTTGCCCTTCCATTCCACTTCTTCCTTTTTCATATTGATTCGTAAGACCTCTTGGTCAGCTCTTACTAACTTTACAGACAATGGCTTAATGTTTATTTGTTTGTTTCTAAAAATAAAAGAAATAGTGTTGGCACGCCCCTTGTAGTTAATGATAATGGCCAAAATTGTCCATTATTTCCAATCCATTTCCGTGTCTGAGACGGACATTTTGATCGTATTCCCATCTTATATTAATAAGAAAGCAGTTGAATTCGACAAATTAATGCGAGTTTGTAAGAATAATAAGCTGGTAATGAAAAACACAAAAACATGCAATTTTAATTGCATTTGTGTTAGAAAAATCCAAAAACATGAAAAAAAAAGGAAAAAGAAAAGAAAAAGGAATGAAAAGATGGGCAAAAGAATAAAATAGCCACAAAAATCAAAAGATGGGAAAAAGAATGAAAATCCCACAAAAATGAAATTTTTGGCTAAGTGTTGAAAGGCAATTCGGTTTACACCGAATTGCCCATATAGACCGAATTGTTGAAGAATAAAGAAGAACAATAGACAAAGTGTTGATTGGAGAAGCAAAATGCCCAATTAGGTCTATGCAATTCGGTTTACACCGAATTGATTGCATAGACCGAATTGATTCAAGACAAGGAAGCCAAACAGAAGACTATGAGCAATTCGACACATTCAATTCGGTCTACACTTAAACCGAATTGATATTGAAGATCACATCCCAGCCAAGGACCAAGGAAGAGAGACCTCATGCAATTCGATGTCCACCAATTCGGTCTATACCGAATTGCATATGGAGACCGAATTACATCCAAAAAACATCCAAGTGAAGTTGCGGAACACGTGGGAAAAGCATGCCATTGCTAATGGGCCACTGTTGGGCCTAAGGTTTTGAAGAACAAGTATAAAAGCTACTTCTCACCAACATATATCATATCTCAGAATACAGTTCCAACCCAAACACTTGGATAGAACAAGGAGTACCAAGGTTCTTCACCCCTTAAGGGTTAGGTAGGTAGATTAGTTAGATTATTTTTTATGCACTTTAGATTAGTTTTCAATGCTTTGATCTTAGTTTAGTTTGTAAAGCTGTTACTACCATTTAGAGTAGCCATTTTCCATATCTTTAACATGCTTTGTAGTTAGAATGAACCCTACCATCAATCTAATGATGGTTTTGGGTTATTTATTATGCTTTCAAGTGTTTAATACAAAGAAAATTTCCAGAAATGGATTTTGGCTCATGTGTTTTACACACTTTAAATTCTTTCTTTAGCAATAAATATGGTAGAATGAATGTTTGCTCCAACTAGGTTACATTTAATATGTTTCTAGTTGGCTTTCATTCTTAATAAATGCATGTTAAGTGGATTTTGGTGTGGTTTTATGCCTTAGAATTCAAATAAGTGTTCTTAGGTGTTTTAGATAATTTAAGGCTTCTTAGAAATAGATTTTACATGTTTATTTTAATATTCTTGCTTAGATATCTTGTTTGTTATTGCCTTAGATAATTTTAGTGTTCTTATTTTTATGCATGTTGTTCTTAATTAATAAGTTGTTTGAGGTTGTTTATTCTTTGAATTCCTTGTTTGAGATTTAGGTTATCATCCATGCTTTTATCCACTGAACATGCATAATTATGGATAACCACAGAATGTTTACAAGTATGGCTGCGAGATGACATTGATGTGAAATGAGTGATGGGGTCAATCCCATCTATCATAAACCACATCAACTTAGAAACCGCAGTGATATTTGTGAACACAAAAATACACTTATGAGAAAAATGCCATGCAATTCGATCTAAGGCAATTCGGTCTAAGGCGATTCGGTCTATGAGACTGAATCGTATGACACAAAAAATGTTTGTTTATTTCCTTATGAGAAAATCACATGCAATTCGGTCTAAGGCAATTCGGTCTATAACGAAGTGCCCATTAAGACCGAATCGCATGATAAAATGTTGTTTGTTCATATCTTCATGTAGTTCCCATGCAATTCGGTCTATGCAATACGGTTTATACCGAATTGCACAAATAGATCGAATTGACTTGGAAACCACATTGTATGCATTATCATCCCTTCATGTCTTAATTTATTTTTCTCGTTAAACCAATTCAATTTGCCAATTCGGTCTATACCGAATTACTCTGGTAAATCGAATTAAACACTCCTTTTGAAGCAAATGCCTTAGCCAAAATTGAGTAAGAGGATAACCCCATCAATTCGGTTTTTCCAATTCGGTCCATACCAAATTGCTTGACAAACCGAATTAGATGATGCTATTTCACAACCTTACTATGATTAATTGGGTAAGATAATACTTCATTTCTCATGCATAGTCAATTCGGTTTATATTGCACCTAAACCAGTATACCGAATTGACCGCCCCTCTCTATTTTAAAACTGCAAAAATATTTTACCTCCTGAGTTGTGTAAGTTGCATGGGTGTACTGGGCTTAGGCCATTACATAAAATTTTATCCATTACACACCTCAACCCATTAGTGTCTAAATTGTTGTGTGATTAATACTTACACAATACCCAAAAACATTCTTTTAATTTCATCTTTTCTTGTTAATTGTGTGTATGAATGGGTAATAAGGAATATCACAGATCAATGTTGGCATAAAGGTCCCTTCACCGGGATAACAATTAGCTCGTCTTCTGTGTATTAATTATTACTCGTTATTTTGCATGGTCTGATTAGTGATTGGTGGAAGCTACGGCAAAAAGGTCCCTTCACGGGGATAACGATTAGCCACTCAGCCAATTCCTAATTAGATACGGTTTTCTTCTCTTTATCTTAATTTCAACCTGAATTTCGAGCCATAGTAATGTTAAACAGTGTCGATCAACACGTTATAATAGTACTGTAGTAAGAAAACATGTGGGTTTTTACTCTTTCATGGATAGTAGGACTCTTGATGATAGCGATCACTGTCATTAAGGGTTCCTTACTGTCTAAAAATCATTCCATCTGGAATAATTGGGAACTGGATAGCAGATGTTTGCAGTCCAGATCATCCCAGTTATTTCTGGCACCCTTTTTAGCCAATTCTTCTTATCTCAAGGCTAACCCATCTGTGTATAGAATTCTGTCTAACCCCACCATATATTTTGGGGTATTTTATTTTACTTCTCATATACATGTATGCATGTTATTATTATGTAGATATTGTGGTGTATAATATTTTGGAGATCCATCTCCTTGGACATAGAAGTCTTGATTTCAATCAGATGCTGCATAATAAATTTCCGCAAAAATCACTTTATAAAATCCGGATCTGAGTAAGGAATAATTTCACAGTTATGACTAATTCATTTTATACTGGGGATTGATTTTGGGAAACTAGAAGCAGAGTCAGCGATTAGGTCTCATCTAGACTGAAAAGATCTGTGTTTTAATTGAGAGTCTAGTACCTGTGTAGGGAATGATTCTCAAATATCGATTGTTTTCTCAAAATTACTGTGTGTTGGAAATCTTAGGTATTGCATTGAATCAGTGTACACTTGGATTCAGATAAGATGTGATAAATAATACCAGAGGAACAACATATAGGCCTTGGTTAATTTCTAAGGTAGGGTTGAGTATTCTTTCAACTACTATCTTCTCCCGCCAAAGCCTAAAATTGAGTCTTGAGTGAGTACATTCGAAATAGATCTTCACGGGTCTGTTCCACTCAGATTGTATCTCATAACTAACCAGATGTTATAAGCCCTGTGGCTTACTGATATTTGGGAAGTTCTAAATCTGTATCTGGTCACCAAAACCAGGGGCTCTTTTATACTAACGGAATGAGATAGCTTTTGAGACTTCCGAGTGATAGGATTTTAAATGCTTTCTTTACTGCTTTCTTTACCGCTTTCTGTTAAATGCTTTTATAGAGGTCACTCGGAAGAATTAGAGGTTGGCCGCCGGTTGTAAGGTTTAAGAGTTGTGGATTAGTTCGGGATTTTATTTAGACAATTGGGTGTGACAAGAGGGATGATAGGAGTACTTGGCATGTCAACTAATGATGTGTTAGGTGTTGCTTATCACCCATGGAGAAATAACATACCTCGGCAGGGGGAGTTATTAATCTGTGGTATCTTAGAGATTGAGGTCTTAAGCGTATGTAAATTCTGACTGTAAGTACATGTCTGTTAAAGGGAACATAGTCTAGAAAGCATGAGAGTTAGTTGATTGATGAATTATCCCAAGCAAAGATCTGTGCAATAAAAATGGAAGTTTAATGGTGTTTCATCTGAATCTTGTCCAATCTTTATTATTTTCTTCATGTCCCTTCTGTCACATTTTAAATCTACTTTCGTAGAATAATTTTAACCGCTTTCTTAGAATAATTTTGTTGCTTTCTTAGAATAGATTTAATTGCTTTTAAGATTAACTTTACTATGCTTTGTAGTGTAACTTTTACTGCTTTCATAATCTAGTTTAAATTATGTCAAGTAGTTGTTAGAAACCAATGCAAAACCTGAAACGAGTAACCGAGTGGAAAATCTTAGTAAACGGCGTGGGCCCTGCTTCTATCGCACATCCTCCAGTGAACGATCCGGTCTTACTATAAATTACTGCAATTTTTTACACCGTGCGCTTTCGGGCCACAGTTTCTTAACACGAGTAATAAAAACGTGACAACCTATACACATATCCCTAATCCCAACTCCGTAATCATAAATTGATTTTCATTAAATAAAATCAAGACTGGGGTTCTTTCTATTTCAAAAAATACTCGTGTGGGAGATTGTTAAAAGTTTCATGGCGCCGTTGCCGGGGAAGATGCAGCGCCGTTTATTAAGAGAATTACACTTCTGATTTACTCATAGATAGTTTTTGTATATACTCTTGAACCATTACTAACCTGGGGGTTGTGCAGGTGCTGTCAAGTTGAGATATAAACTGCTAATGCAACGGAGGAAGGATACATTGTCTGAGCTACCGTTCGATCTAGAAATAGAAAGGACTGCTCGACAACTGAGAGCACAAGCAAGACTGCGAAAGGAACGGGAAGCACGGACTCGTACCTCACCCGAAACCACAAGCAGTGACTTATCTGACATGGCAGAAAACCAGGACATTCCCCCGATCTTACCCAAAGACCAACCACCCATCCATAACCAACCACCAAATAACCCTGGCAATTGAGCTGATGGGGGTATAGTAGAACATCCAAATCGTGTTAACGAGGAGGAGAATCTACCTAATCTTGATCAGCAACATTACCAGCAATTCCACCAACAACCGCCACCACCTCCAAACCAATATAACAACCAAAACCAAAATATACCAAACCAGCAATACTAGAATCAACCCTTCAATCAAGACCAGTTTCAGAAAACCCTCAAGAGCCAGACAACATGTTCCAACAGAATCCCAATTACCACCAGCAATACCAAGATCAAGCAGAACAAGGAAATCAGCAGCAGCAGGCAGCAGCTGACTTCATGCAACCCATTGTGGAGCCTTATCTGAACAGGCCCGGGAGAGCACAATTTGCCGCACGCAACTTCGAGCTTAAACCTGCACTAATCAACTTGGTGCAGAATAATCAATTTTGCGGTGCAAATCATGAGGACCCTCATGATCATCTCCAAACTTTCCTGGAGCTTTGTGATACGATCAAAAATCAGGGGGTGTCCCCTGATACTATAAGACTGATGTTGTTTCCTTTCTCACTGTTTAGTGGAGCCAGGGATTGGTATAAGTCATTGCCCATCAACCAGAGAAGCACATGGGCAGATCTGGTGAGGAGTTTTCTGTTGAAATACTTCCCTGAATCAAAAGTGGAGGAAGGACGAGCAAAAATTGGAGAATTCAAAATGAAGCCGGATGAGTCACTTTATGATGCCAAAGAGAGGTTCTTCAACCTCTTGAGGAGATGCCCCCAACATGAATACCAACCATGGGAGCAGTTGAGAAAATTCTACGAAGGGCTCACCCACTCATGGCGAATGATGCTAGATGCCGCTGGAGGAAGACACTTACTCCACTTGCCCATGGACCAAGCATGGGCAAAGATTGAGACCGTGTCTGTTAACAGATCTGTGTTGAACACTGATGAGAGGAAGGCTGATTCCTCTAGAAAAGTTTTTGCAGTAAGTGAGGGTAAAACAGACTTTGAAAAATTACAGGAACAGGTAGCTGCGATACAGCTGGGTCAGGATAAAGGAAAGGGTACTGTACAGGCAGGAGCTTCTTCAAGCCAAGCACAACCACAGCAATCGGAAGCTGTTTGCGGGCTGTGTCAGGGACCACATCCAACTGATACATGCCAACAGATAGCTACCGAAAGCTATAACTATGCCGGAAACTATCAGAACCGCCACCCCAACCTATCCTACTCAAATAACAATGCACTCAATGCGCATTTGTTATCCCAGCCAAATCAACCTACCCAATTCGCCCACCAAAAACCAACAGCAAAACTTCCGGCAACAGAATCAAGGATTCGTTCAACAGAGAGTACAGAACTTCCAGAATCACAATCAGAATTTCCATCCACTTATCCAACAAAGACCCAACCAAAACCAAGGCCAAAATTTCCAAGCTCAACCTGATCAGAACCAGCAGTTCAATCAAAAGCCACCATCTCGTCTGGAGAACATGATGACCGAGTTTATTTCCAATCAAAGGGAGATAAACCAGCAACTGCAGTCATCAATTAAGAATGTGGAAACACAATTCACTCAGCTAGCGAAAGAACTGCAGAACAGGGGGAAAGGAACATTACCAAGCAGTACTGAGACCAACCCGCAATATAAAGCAATCACATTGCGGGGAGGCAAGACTCTGAAGGGGAATGTTGGGTCCGGAAAGAAAAAGGCTGTAAAAGGAAAGAATTCAGTGGAGGTTGAGAAGGAAAAGGAAAAGATTGAAGGAGAAGAAAGTATTGAACTGGTGAAGGACAAATCAGATGCAGCTAATTCGCAGACTGAAGCTGCAGTTGAAGCAGATAAGGGTACGGGTGAAGGTACAACTTCCTTCCCTTTACCACCAAAAATTGATAATAATAAGTACATGCCAAGGGTGCCATACCCTGCACGTCTTAAAAATAAGGAACAAGATGAAAAATTTAAAAAGTTTTTAGAAAGATTGAAAGCTGTTGAGATCACTATTCCCCTGGTCGAAATGATTTCGGAAATGCCCGTCTATGCTAAATTTCTTAAAGAAATGATTTCAGGGAGAAGGAAATTTGAGCAGGATGAAGTGGTGGTTTTAAACAGCAGCTGCAGTGCCATAATCCAAAGAGTGCTGCCGGAGAATAAGGAAGACCCAGGTTGTATCACACTGACAATCCACATTGGGAAAACCAATGTTGCAAAAGGGTTATGCGATTTGGGATCCAGCATCAACGTTATGCCACTCGTCGTGGCAAAATGTCTTCACTTAGGAGTAATTGAACCAGTTACAATGAAATTGCAACTGGCGGACCGGTCAATTACCCACCCAGTCGGAATTCTGAAGGACGTGATCGTCAAGACGGGAGGGACTCTCTTCCCTGTCGACTTCATCATTCTTGACATTGAGGAGGACTATGAAATGCCGCTGATCTTAGGCCGCCCCTTTCTCTCAACGGGTGGTGCACTGATAGACGCTCGATCAAGCCAAATCAAGCTCCGTGTCGGAGAACAAGAGCTGAATTTCAACATGGGCAAACTGCAGAATTTTTCATCTGAGGAAACTTGTTCCAAATTTGATGTAATAGATGGTAGGAGTGAGGATGAGAGCATAGACTCTATGACTGTGATGTCGGACAAAGTTTCAAAGTAGGTACTGATGCCTGCTGATGCCGAGCCAAGCTGCAATGCCGTGCACTTCGAGGACCCTATAACTGGGGACCTTGAAGAATTCGACGGTGTTGAATTCACTCCGGGGGAGGAGGAGAGCACCATGACGAGGAAGTGGACCCTGTACTGACACAGGGTCTTGAAGGTAAATCTGATCTTTCACCCACATCCGTTTCTCGCAAATTACTGCCTTCCGTTGAATGTCCGCCAGAGCTTGAACTTAAAATACTTCCGGATCATCTTAAGTACGTTTTTCTCGCTGAACCTAAAAAGTTACCGGTAATTGTGTCAGCTAAGCTTACACAAGAACAAGAAAAAGCTCTGGTTGACATTCTCAAGAAATATGTACATGCAATTGGATGGACCATTTCTGATATAAAAGGAATAAGCCCCTCTGTTTGCATGCACAGAATTTTAATGGAAGAGGAGTACAAGCCCTCAAGGCAACCCCAAAGGCCTTTGAACCCCCACATGCAAGAAGTGGTAAGGAAAGAAGTTATCAAGCTCTTAGATGCTGGTATCATCTATCCTATATCTGACAGCAAATGGGTTAGCCCAGTGCAGGTAGTACCTAAGCGTGGGGGGATGTGCATAACGACTAACGAGCAAGGAGAAGAAGTGGCGACAAGGCCAGTGACCGGTTGGAGAGTTTGCATCGACTACCGGAAGCTCAATACCGCTACGCGGAAGGATCACTTTCCCTTGCCGTTCATTGATCAAATGCTCGAAAGGTTGGTCGGGAGGGAGTACTACTGTTTTTTGGATGGTTATTCGGGCTATAATCAAATTGTAATATCTAGTGAAGATCATGACAAAACTACTTTCACTTGCCCGTATGGAACTTTTGCATAAAGGCGCATGCCTTTTGGCCTTTGCAATGCGCCTGCAACTTTTCAGCGATGCATGATGTCTATATTCTCCGAATTTATTGAAAAATGCATTGAAGTTTTCATGGATGACTTCTCTGTATATGGAGATACTTTTGATGAATGTTTGACTAATCTTGCAAAAATTTAAAAAGATGCGAGGAATTGTGTTGGGTCACCGCATCTCGCGCGCAGGCATCGAAGTCGATAGAGCCAAGGTCTCAGTCATCTCCAATCTTCCATTACCCAATTCAATAAAAGTAGTTAGAAGTTCTTAGGGCATGCCGGTTTTTACCGGAGGTTTATTAAAGATTTTTCTAAAATTGCCAAGCCGCTCACTAACTTGCTTTGTAATGAAAATTCTTTCGTAATAAATAAAGCGTGTGTTCAAGCCTTTGACACGCTCAAAAAGATGTTGATTTCTCCTCCAATAGTGCAACCACCCGATTGGTCAATACCTTTCGAGGTAATGTGCGATGCAAGTGATCTCGCCGTAGGTGCAGTTCTTGGGCAACATAAGGAAGGGAAACATTGTGTAATTCATTATGCAAGTCACGCCCTTAATGAAGCTCAAATCAACTACACCACCACGGAGAAAGAGATGTATGCTGTGGTTTTCGCGTTTGATAAATTCAGACAGTATCTCATTGGTACGAAAACCATAGTGTACATAGATCACTCTGCACTGAAATACTTGTTCAGCAAACAAGATGCCAAACCTCGATTAATCAGGTGGGTACTTCTGTTGCAGGAATTCGATATCATAATAAAAGATAGAAAAGGCAGAGACTGGTGCTGCTGACCATTTGTCTCGAATAGAAAATGATAAAAATGAGATAGCCGTCAATGAAAATTTTCCGGACGAGCAACTGTTTGCCTTGCATCTTCATGATCAAGCTTGTCCATGGTTTTCCGACATTG
Organism: Hygrophila difformis; assembly: GCA_030278955.1. NCBI lineage: Eukaryota > Viridiplantae > Streptophyta > Magnoliopsida > Lamiales > Acanthaceae > Hygrophila > Hygrophila difformis. The sequence goes on along the minus strand of JAOANR010000007.1, from coordinate 39,237,457 downwards.
CTAACTTTTTAGCATGTGGAATAACCCCACCATTCCAGCACAAGGGCCATAAAGCAAGGTTCAACCGAGATGTAGCCAACTACTTCTGGGAAGATCCTTATCTCTTCAAGCATTGTGCAGATTCGATTATTCGACGATGTGTAACTGAGCACGAGGCTTATCAAATCGCTAAAAAATGCCATGAATCGGAATATGGAGGTCACCATGGCCCCACTCGAACAGCTCATAAAGTGCTCGAGTGTGGTTTCTATTGGCCTACCATTTACGAGGATTGCAGGGCGTTTGTTAAGGCTTGCGACAGATGCCAAAGACTAGGGAATATCTCCAAGAGGGATGAAATGCCTCAAAAAGCGATTCTCACTCTTGAGATTTTCGATGTATGGGGTATTGACTTCATGGGACCATTCTCGACATCTGATGGGAATCATTACATCTTGGTGGCTGTCGATTACGCATCCAAGTGGGTTGAGGCGGTTGCGCTGCCAACCAATGATGGTAACCAAGTCATCAAATTCTTGATAAATAACATTTTCAATAGATTTTGTGTACCTAGGGTAATCATATCTGATGGCGAACCCATTTTATTAACAAAGCCTTTGCAAATCTTATGAGCAAAAGTGGGATTCTCCACAAGATAGGCACGCCTTATCATCCCCAAACTAGTGGCCAAGTCGAGGTATCAAACCGCGAAATCAAACATATACTCGAGGCCACTGTGGGGATAACCCGTAAAGATTGGTCACGTAAGCTCAATGATGCACTATGGGCATACCGCACTGCATTTAAGACTCCCATTGGGATGTCCCCTTATAGGCTTGTCTTCGGAAAAGCATGTCACTTGCCCGTAGAACTAGAGCATAAGGCTTACTGGGCCGTAAAAATGCTTAATTTTGATCCAAGAGTTGCTCAGGGCAAACGCAAGTTGGACCTCAATGAAATTGAGGAAATACGTGTGCAAGCTTATGAAAGCTCGAGGATTTACAAGGAGCGGACACAGAAGTTACATGATCGTCGTATTAAATCTAAACACTTCTATGTTGGCCAAAATGTCTTATTGTTCAATACTAGGTTGAAGCTGTTCCGCGGAAAGCTTAGATCCAGATGGGAAGGGCCAAACGAAGTGGTGCACGTGTTTGAAAGTGGAGCTGTCAGGATTCGAACTGACAAGGGAGAGCTGGTGGTGAATGGACAGAGATTGAAGGAGTACCTCGGACAGTTCAATCTCGAAAAAGAAGTTCAAATGATATCAGAGCCGGCCTATGCTCAATAAAATAATATATACTTATATAACTATTTATTTATTACATAGCATATTCATTTTCTTGGGCAATAAGTATCCAAACATCAACTAAACATTTAGAGAACTAAAACTCTAAATGTGAGGATGTTGATGTTTGGAGAAAAATCTAATAATTTTCTTATGATCACCTTGCAGGAATTCATGGAATCAACAAAAAGAAAAATAAAGCTTCAAAAAAACAGGTTCCTGGTTGGATTAATTGATGTTTGGAGAAAAATCTAATAATTTTCTTATGATCACCTTGCAGGAATTCATGGAATCAACAAAAAGAAAAATAAAGCTTCAAAAAAACAGGTTCCTGGTTGGATTAATATTGCAATTAATGGAAATTAATTTCGGAAATTCGAGAAATTGAAAGTCCGGAATAAATCCACAGAATAGCAATGTTAATCCAACCTAATTTATGCAAGCAATAAACATTTAGAATAATTATTATGTGTAAATATGCATGCTCAGTATGTTTTGATTTTTAGAAAATGCATAATCTTAGAAAATGTTAAAAACTGGGAAAATTCCAAAATTTTTCTAAGTGTTGCCTTGATAATTTCTCCAAATTCGGGCTCCAAGCCAATTCGGTTTAGACCGAATTGATCGAAGAGGTCGAATTGATCCTCCAAGGCACACAATCGGTGTTAATATTGCTAAGTAGCAATTCGGTCTATACCGAATTGATTTTGAAAGACCGAATTGATCTACAAAGGCATTATTTTATTCTGTCTCATTTTTTTTGCAAGTGGCCAATTCGGTCTACAAGGCAATTCGGTCTATACCGAATTGCTTGAATAGACCGAATTGCCTCACAAAAGCACCCTTTATTTTTCTAAGTGTCCAATTCGGTATACTCACTCCAATTCGGTCTTATGTCTATTCGGTCTACACCGAATTGAATTTAAATACGGAATTGAAGTGAGTTGTTTGTGCTTTTCTCCAGATTCGGTCTACAAGCCAATTCGGTCTATACCGAATTGGCTTAGAGACCGAATCCCTCACAAACAATTGGGGATCTCATCAATTCGGTCTAGACCGAATTGATGATTCGGTCTCCATTAGACCGAATTTACCCCTGTCCCACTACCCTATATAAGCCCTTTCACCTTCTTCCCTCTCATTTTCCACTTCCACACTTAGAGAAAAATCCCCGATTCCCTCTCGCAAACCCTGTTTCCTTCGCGAAACCAGTCGATCAAACCAGAACTTTACTCCGTCCAAATCACACCCAAAGCTTTCAAAAATGGCTTCTTCGTCTTCTAATCCAAGTGGGAGCATGGGGTAAGTTCTCTGTTTTCAATTTCGCACCCCCATTGTTGCGATTCCAGTTTTATGTTTTCTTTGTTTTTGAGAAATCGGAGGTGGGGAAGGGATTGTAGACTGTTTTTGTGTTGGGGATGGTCGGAATGTGTTCGGAATGAGTTGGGCAAGGTCGGAGTAGGCTCGAACAGGGTAGTGCGAACTAGGACTTTTGTTTGTTTTAGTTCAAAACTCCATTGATGACTGTTAGAGCTGTTGCGTAGACATGGTGTTTACTTTGAAAAAAAAAATTGGGTTCCAAAACCCTCAAAAATCTGTTTTTGTCCATTGTGTAAATATTGTTGTCATTCCACTGATTGGTGACTGTGATATTGCTATGAAAACTGTGATAATAATGAACACAGGGGTGGCTTTTCCCTTTTGCCCCTGTACTACTGTGTGTATATGTGTTTTGATGGTGATTGAATAAACATGATTGATTGGGTAAACACTGGGGTTATTTCCTTTTAACCACTGTGTTATTTTGATTATTAGATGTTTGATGATGATTGATTGATAAGCATGAGGGTTGTGATTGAATCAATGTTCATTGTTGATGAAGCATGAATTTTTGAAAAATATTGGCATGAATAAACTGTGTTATGAAGTTGTTTGCATGCTACTGTAATTGTGAATCTTGTTAATAAATGTTTTGTCGGTACCCAGTTGACCACACCCTACAAACTCAACTGAAAAGTTGATGTTTGTAATAAACTTGGAAACATAGGTTACAAACAAAACCATGCCAAATTTTTTCCTGACATGTGTTTCTCAAACACTGTTGGTTTGGCATTTATGTATGAAAAAGACAAAAAGTTGGTAGGATTCTTTGTTTTGTTTCATTAAGTGTTAAACTTACACATGTGGGATATGTGGGGAATCAACAAAGTATAGTAATTTTGCTCACTTTTCATCACCCATTATCCAACAAAAATTCAAATGGGGGACCACTCACACCCCCAATTTTATTAAATAAAAAGTCAACACTTTTAATAAAATTTAAAAATAGTCTTTGTGCGTGTTTTCATTCTCCTTAATCCGTTGCCTCATGCTAGCAATCGTAAATCATCATGTGCATTTACTCTCCATCATTGAATTTTCCTCATCCCATCTCACATATTCTTAAATCACTTTTATAGTGATTAAAAATCAAATTTTCTTTTGTGGGCTCAATAGCCTATAAAAATTTCATCTTTTGGTCTCTTGGCCATTTAAAAAATCCTTAGACTATTTTTAGTCTAAGAAAAATTATAAGGGTCCAAGACTCTTATTTTTCATTTTTCCTTTGTAATTACTTGTGTTCAATCATGTTAGATTTTATAATCTAACTTGGTATCTTAGTACCTATCTTTTGCCTCAATAAATTCAAGTGAAACCAATTAACTCACATTTAGAGCAAGGCTCAAAATGTGAGGATGTTGATTTTTAACTTGAATCTTATTCTATTAAAAATTTGTCAAAAATATTCTCATCTCTTCTTCTTCAGGGACTAATATATCATTAAGGATTCCATAATGGGGCTTCCAAAGACAACTCTAGATCTTGCCTTTCTAGAGATCGAACGAATGAAAAGGGAAATGGACAATAATAGACGAGCTTTGGCAGCCGAATTCAAGTTAAAGATGGACCACCAGGTCGAATGGAGATTCGAAATGAAGGAGCATTGGTGGAGAGATATTCCAGAAGAGGAGAGAAATCACAAGGCCATGGGACTTGAAAGAGATTTTTGCAAGCATGTATGGAATTTCTGGAAATGAGTTCACACACGCCACACTTGATCAGAGATTCTCTCCCGAAGTACATTACGAAAGAATGGTCTGGAGGATGATTGAGCAGAAAGGCCGGTGGAATAGATTGCTCGAACAGAAATTGGGAGATAAGAAAGTGGCAGCCTTTGAGCCGATCCCTATTCAACCAGCCATCACAGAAGAAACCAAGAGGTACTATGCCAGAAAAATTCCTCCAGCACAACAAGTGGCGGTATCTGGGATATTTTCCATGACAGACGCTTTCCCATTCATGTACAAGAAGGAGTTATTTGACAATGGGACCGTCTGCGGACCGGAGGAGCAATTGTGGCTCACAAAGCACGCCAAGGCACGCCATACTGAAATGGCATACAATTTTTGGGAATCCCTCAAGCCCGTGTTGAGTTATGGAGCAGCCCACCACACCCCGATGCTGGACACAATCATTGAGCGTACAAAGGCATTAAGAGAACTATGGGGCGAGTACATGAAAGCATGGGGGAGTTGGGAGAAGGATATCCGAGTCCCCGTGCTAAACCCAGGAGTGGTGATACCCCCGGGGAATGAGGAGATTATCCCGACATTTTTGCCAAAGAGATTCCCGACGGTTATACCTAGAGAAGCTGCGATGGATGGGATGCCAAATTTTGCACTCATCAGAGCCGAATGCACTGCAATGATCCGGAGCAGGGACTCGACAAAGATGGGCAGACGAAAAAAGCAGATAAAGCTGATGGATGACTATAAATGCCTGGACTACTTGAACATTCCACCGGTCCGAGACTTGTCCAAGCTGAAGGAGAAGGAGGCAAATATAATGGACACCCTCTATGCTAATATGAAACAAAGATTCTTCAATCTTTTGCAGGAGATGGATAGGGAAGCCCTGAGATACTGCCAGGAAAATAGAAGAGGGTGATTGAGATATGATGTGGGATTCCAAGGGGTGTTGGGCAGACATATTAGAGACAGATGGACTGCCCAGCTGAAAGCAATGACCGAACCAAATTTTATCAAGAAATATTTGAAGATTAAAGGTCCGGAATTTGGGTTGTGGACCGAAGATGATGATAAAATGATCGACGATTATGTGGACCCAACACCTGAATCCCACCAGTCAATCGAATCAGAGTCCCATCCAACTGAAACCGAGCCAGAGCCGCCGAAGAAGAAGAGGAAATTGATAAAACTGGCTGAGAAAGAAAAAGCGGGAAGGCCAGCTGAGCCACAAATCAAGATTCAAGAACCGAAGCCTTCCAGCCGGCCTAAAATACTTCCACCTGTGCCGAAATACTTTGGTGAACCTACAAAGCCAAAGGACAAGGGCAAAGAGCATGTAGTTGAATTATCGAAGAAGGAGCAGAGGCGTCTGGCCAAAGAAAAATTTGATGGTGAAGTGGCAAGGAAAGCCCAAGAGAAAGCCGACGCTGAAATTGCTGAGAAAGAACAAAGACTTGCAGATGCTGAACGGGCCGAAGAACAAAGGATTGCTGAGTACGAGGCACGGCAAGTTGAAAGAGAAAGGCGGGAGAAAGAGGAAGCAGAGGCGGAAATGGCCAAAGAAAATGAAGAATGGAGGCAGAAGAGGGAAAATGAGAGAGCCGAAAGGAGAATAGAATGGGACGAAATGATGAGGAAGAATGAGGAGGAGAAAAAGAAAGAAGCGGAAATGCAAGAAAACGTAAGAAAAGCCCAAGAAGAGGAAGAAAATAGGATAGCTGCTGAAAAATTACAGGCTGAAATGGAGCAGAGAAAGAAGACTGAGGCCACAAAGGAGGCCGATGTTGGGGACGATGATTGTCAAATAATCAGTGAAGCCAACATCGTGCCTATAAAAGTAAAAGCTAAGCCGGATGAATGGGCTAAGGACAAAGAGAAGCAACAGAAGGAGATAGCTGCTAGAAGGAGTGGGATTGAGGAGAAAATGGACAAGATCGCCGAAGGGTTGAAACCCACAGAAGAGATAGACGAAATGGTGCACCAGAGCAGTGAAATAATTGAAGATGTGCTGAAAAGAGGTGCCGAATTGATGGGAGAACTGGGTCATGTCACTGAGGAAAGTCCAACTGACACTGCTGCTGAACCTCAAACCGCAGTGCAAGAAACGCTAAGAAATGAGAGCAGCGGGGGTAATGAGCAGGCAGATTTGGAAACCATGGAGGACCTCTTCAAAGACAAGACCATCCAACAAATCCTCCAAGGCGATTTTGACATTGCAAGGAATCAGGGAGATGAAATGACAAAACAAGAAGTCGAAGAATTAAACAAAGGGAGGGAAGTGGAGGTACCACAAAAAGAATATCAACTTGTTGTTGATCCCTTCTTTCCCGATGTTGTATTCAATTCTGTATTTCATGAAACCCCTTGTAATATGTATGAACAGGGAACACTTGAGGGAGAGCTGCAAGCAGATGCACAAGCCGAAACTGAACATCAATTTGAGGGCGAACAGCAGGAACAGCATGAGCAACAGGAGGAGCCTGAGGAAAGCTCGAATTCCGACTGGGAGCGAGCAGGCTCTGAGGGAACCCAAGAATCAACAGGATCAGTTCGACCTGCTGGTTATTGGTTAACCTGCACCTCAAAGGGTCGACTAGGGGTGTCCACCAAGAAGTATAAGAGGTTTCCCATCAAAGATGATGCGGATATAATGAGAAGGTTCAATGGGAGCGAGCAGAATGCGGGGCGCTATATGGCACTGGCCGACATGTTCATACCCAACAAAGGATTCAGTCCAGAAATGGTCAATCATCCCATGATAACTTATCTGCAAGGACAACATGGATGGACTGAATTCCTTACGCACCATGGCGAACCTGGGATAGCAGAGCTGGCTAGGGAAATCTACTGCAATTTAAACGTGGCACGGAAGAAAAGTTGGGTGCGAGGAGTTGACATCAACATATCTGGAGAATATCTGAACAACTTCCTTGGCACACCCAACTGGAATTCACAAGTCCCAGCAGCTGAGATTTTTGAAAAAGGAGCGTGCAAGGCAGCTGAAAGGCCATATTATGACAACATCACAAGATCCCTCACTGCCGAGAGCTACACCGGAGAATTCTATTTCAAGTCAAGGCACCTGAAGCTGGTGTTCCAACCCTCATATGACTTCTACATGTCAAAAATTAGGCCAAACCCTCACGCACATGAGACATCTGGTCGAATGTTGAAGGGTTTTGCTAAGATTTGGCACGGGTTGAAGATCAATGTGGGAGAGCATATTTTCCATGTTATGACCACAAGGAGCTCCGGCAGGGCAGCTGCTCTCTGCTATCCCAACCTCATCAGGAGGATCTGTGAAGCTCAAGGAGTAGATCTATCAGTCTTCCAAGGGAGCGATCTCATTCAAATGAATCCACTTATTCCGCTTCCAAAGACTCGGGTATCTGATCCAGTTGTGTATGCTATGCCAAAGGAATCAGATGCCCAGTCTAGATGCACTCCGAGGAAGCCAGCCAAGCGCCAATCACGCAAAAAGAAGGCCCGTACTGAAGCGGTGCCTTCAACAGAAGAAGCCGGAGTTCCCTCCACAGAACCTGCTGCAGAAGAACATCCTATTGATGAGACACCCACTCCAAGTCACCCTCAAACTGATGCCTCCACTCCGAGCCAACCAAGAAAACATCCAGTCCAACTCCCTCGCAGAAGCCAAGATGTGTCTCAGTTTCCAGCTGATTCTCAAACTCTGTTATTAGTGAGCCAAATGGGAGAGTCGATGATGCAGAGTGTCAAATCGCTTGCCGACGTCATCGTTTCCAACCAGGAAAAGCAATCACAGAAGGAGGAAAAGTTCAGACTGATGATGCTCGAACGAGAAGAAGATTTCAAAAGAAAAGCACTCGAAAAAGAAGAAGAGTTCACAAGAAAAGCAGCTGAACGAGAGGAGAGACTGCACAAGGAAAGGTTGGAGAGCGAGGAGAAGAATAGGGAGTTGATGAAAGCGCTGTTCTCCAATCAAGCTGAAATAATGAAGGCCGTTATCAGAAAGCTTCCTTCCCTACCGAGAGATGATGCCAAACCTCCCCCTCAGTAACCGGAAAAGAAGAGATTGAGTCTTCAATGATCAAATCTATGTGAGCTTCAATGTAAACATCATACATTAGATTTTCCATCCACTCAGTGCACTTTCGATCAGACTGTTGGAAATCTATTGTAACTGATCTATTTATTGCTTTCCACAAAGAGAATTTTGTCTTGAGTTCTCAAAATATTTTGAAAAAGATGTGTCGCAGTCCAAGATGAATAAGTGACTGCCATGCCAAAAATAAAGCTGTAACATGCTTGCATGTTCACAGTGTCTTTTTACTGCTTTCAATTAAACAACTGGCATAAAACAAGCATAAATTTGTCACCTAAATTCACATGTTGAATTTAGGCTAATGATGAAATTTTCAAACTATTAAATTGGGATAAAATAATTAAAAATATGCATGATATCAATTCTTGAGGTTTTGAGCTATAAAAATCTAATGATATGATCACTTGAAAAGAAAAATAAACTTTCATGTTGAGAATTTGATTGAATAAAATGCAAGAATTTCTCAAAGGCTAAAGTTCAAGAATAAATGTATGACATGATCAAACCATACCATGTGAGAGCTGAGCCGAGTCATTTTTACTCATTATTTCTTTGATTGTGTGAAAATCGATTCGACTAAAGGAAACTAGAACTTGCAATTGGGACCGATTCAAGACCATGCCATATTCCCGAAATCGAGCATATGATCGAGGCACTTAGAAAAACCCAAATTTTTGGCCTTCATTTGAAATCCAAACCCAAAAATATTTTCCCTTTAGGAGTAACCAATATGAGCCTTTAAGCCTAATTTTTCTTTGAAACCACTATACTTTCCTAGCCTTATAAAAGGACCAAGAAAATCAAACTCAAGTGTGCACGAATCTATTCTACTAAGGCATTATAATTTATGATCATCAAAAAGAAAACATCAATCGGGATTCAAAAACCGATTCAAAAAAAAGAGAAAAAAGAAGAAAAAAAAAAGAAAAAGGAAAAGAGAAAAATGTTGAGATCTATTCAACAAAGAATAAGTTGCAATTGACAAAGAAAATTAGACATAATCTAATGTCATGCAATAGCAAAGAAAAACAAAAGAAAGAAAAAAATATTGATGATCATAGATTGTAAATAAAAACATGCCAAGTTATGGTGGAATGGATTCATGTCACTTCTCAACCCAATAATTCCCTTCCATACCGATGTTACAATCATATGCCCCTTTATAACCCTTAATAAGAACTCAAGATCTCGATTTGAGGAAATGAGTAGGTGGCGAGTTAGCCTGATTGCAAGCCTATGGAATAATTTAATTGAATTTGACTATGAGTGTCAATGTCTAAAATCCAATTTGAGAGTGAGTGAAATTTCCGTTTCTACTATATGTGAGGCTATGCTTTGATTGATTAATGTTCATGTCATACTTGAATTCAAGAATTAAACCAATGAGATTTTCTATACATATATTCAAGAAGAATTAACAATAATGATTGGTATGTATATCTATTCAAGTGAAAAATATCATTTCATTAAAAACTGCAATCAAGAGAGTTTAACACTTGTAATTTTGATTATCTTATCCCAATATAAAAAAATGAAATTTTTGAAGCCACGCAAATGGATTGAATATGCAGAGCCCTTGCTCTTAGGAGCACTGACTCTGACTGCTCGGGGACGATCAGTATTAAATGTGAGGATGTTGATAATGGCCAAAATTGTCCATTATTTCCAATCCATTTCCGTGTCTGAGACGGACATTTTGATCGTATTCCCATCTAATTTTTAATAAGAAAGCAGTTGAATTCGACAAATTAATGCGAGTTTGTAAGAATAATAAGCTGGTAATGAAAAACACAAAAATATGCAATTTTAATTGCATTTGTGTTAGAAAAATCCAAAAACATGAAAAAAAAAAAAAGAAAAAAGAAAAGAAAAAGGAATGAAAAGATGGGCAAAAGAATAAAATAGCCCACAAAAATCAAAAGATGGGAAAAAGAATGAAAATCCCACAAAAATAAAATTTTTGGCTAAGTGTTGAAAGGCAATTCGGTCTAGGCAATTCGGTTTACATCGAATTGCCCATATAGACCGAATTGCTGAAGAATAAAGAAGAACAATAGACTAAGTGTTGAGAGGAGAAGCAAAATGCCCAATTCGGTCTATGCAATTTGGTTTACACCGAATTGATTGCATAGACCGAATTGATTCAAGACAATGAAGCCAAGCAGGAGACCATGAGCAATTCGACACATTCAATTCGGTCTACACTTAAACCGAATTGATATTGAAGACCACATCCCAGCCAAGGACCAAGGAAGAGAGACCTCATGAAATTCTATTTCCACCAATTCGGTCTATACCGAATTGCATATGGAGACCGAATTACATCCAAAAAACATCCAAGTGAAGCTGCGGAACACGTGGGAAAAGCATACCATTGCTAATGAGCCACTGATGGGCCTAAGGTTTTGAAGAACAAGTATAGAAGCTACTTCTCACCAACATATATCATATCTCATAATACAGTTCCAACCCTAACACTTGGATAGAACAAGGAGTACCAAGGTCCTTCACCCCTTAAGGGTTAGGTAGGTAGATTAGTTAGATTATTTTTTATGCACTTTAGATTAGTTTTCAATGCTTTGATCTTAGTTTAGTTTGTAAAGCTGTTACTACCAATTAGAGTAGCCCTTTTCCATATCTTTAACATGCTTTGTAGTTAGAATGAACCCTACCATCAATCTAATGATGGTTTTGGGTTATTTATTATGCTTTCAAGTGTTTAATACAAAGAAAATTTCCAGAAATGGATTTTGGCTCATGTGTTTTACAATCTTTAAATGCTTTCTTTAGCAATAAATATGGTAGAATGAATGTTTGTTCCAACTAGGTTACATTTAATGTGTTTCTAGTTGGCTTTCATTCTTAATAAATGCATGTTAAGTGGATTTTTGGTGTGGTTTTATGCCTTAGAATTCAAATAAGTGTTCTTAGGTGTTTTAGATAATTTAAGGCTTCTTAGAAATAGATTTTACATGTTTTATTTAAATATTCTTGCTTAGATATCTTGTTTGTTATTGCCTTAGATAATTTTTAGTGTTCTTATTTTTTTATGCATGATGTTCTTAATTTATAAGTTGTTTGAGGTTGTTTATTCTTTGAATTCCTTGTTTGAGATTTAGGTTATCATCCATGCTTTTATCCACTGAACATGCATAATTATGGATAACCACAAAATATTTACAAGTATGGCTGCGAGATGACGTTGATGTGAAATGAGTGATGGGGTCAATCCCATCTATCATAAACCACATCAACTTAGAAACCGCAGTGATATTTGTGAACACAAAAATACATTTATGAGAAAAATGCCATGCAATTCGATCTAAGGCAATTCGGTACATTCGGTGTACCGAATTGCCAATGAAGACTGAATCGTATGACACAAAAAATGTTTGTTTATTTCCTTATGAGAAAATCACATGCAATTCGGTCTAAGGCAATTCGGTCTATACCGAATTGCCCATTAAGACCGAATCGCATGATAAAATGTTGTTTGTTCATATCTTCATGTAGTTCCCACGCAATTTGGTCTATGCAATTCGTAAACCGAATTGCACAAATAGATCGAATTGACTTGGAAACCACATTGTATGCATTATCATCCCTTCATGCCTTAATTTATTTTCCTCGTTAAACCAATTCGATTTGCCAATTTGGTCTATACCAAATTACCCTGGTAAATCGAATTAAACACTCCTTTTGAAGCAAATGCCATAGCCAAAATTGAGTAAGGGGATAACCCCATCAATTCGGTTTGTCCAATTCGGTCTATACCAAATTGCTTGACAAACCGAATTAGATGATGCTATTTCACAACCTTACTATGATTAATTGAGTAAGATAACACTTCATTTCTCATGCATAGTGAATTCGGTTTATATTGCACCTAAACCAGTAGACCGAATTGACCTCCCCTCTCTATTTTAAAACTCCAAAAATATTTTACCTCCTGAGTTGTGTAAGTTGCATGGGTGTACTGGGCTTAGGCCATTACATAAAATTTTATCCATTACACATCTCAACTCATTAGTGTCTAAATTGTTGTGTGATTAATACTTACACAATACCCAAAAACATTCTTTTAATTTCATCTTTTCTTGTTAATTGTGTGTATGAATGGGTAATAAGGAATATCACAGATCAATGTTGGCAAAAAGGTCCCTTCACCGGGATAACGATTAGCTCGTCTTCTGTGTATTAATTATTACTCGTTATTTTGCATGGTCTGATTAGTGATTGGTGGAAGCTACGGCAAAAAGTCCATTCACGGGGATAACGATTAGTCACTCAGCCAATTCCTAATTAGATTCAGTTTTCTTCTCTTTATCTTAATTTCAACCTGAATTTCGAGCCATAGTAATGTTAAACAGTGTCGATCAACACTGTTATAATAGTACTGTAGTAAGAAAACATGTGGGTTTTTACTCTTTCATGGATAGTAGGACTCTTGATGATAGCGATCACTGTCATTAAGGGTTCCTTACTGTCTAAAAATCATTCCATCTGGAATAATTGGGAACTGGATAGCAGATGTTTGCAGTCCAGATCATCCCAGTTATTTCTGGCACCCTTTTTAGCCAATTCTTCTTATCTCAAGGCTAATCCATCTTTTTGTATCAAATTCTATCTAACCCCACCATATATTTTGGGGTATTTTATTTTGCTTCTCGTATACATGTATGCATGTTATTATTATGTAGATATTGTGGTCTATAATATTTTGGAGATCATTCTCCTTGGACATAGAAGCCTTGATTTAAATCAGATGTTGCATAATAAATTTCCGCAAAAATCACTTTATAAAATCCGGATCTGTGTAAGGGATAATTTCACAGTTATGACTAATTCATTTTCTACTGGGGATTGATTTTGGGAAACTAGAAGCAGAGTCAGCGATTAGGTCTCATCTAGACTGAAAGGATCTATGTTTTAATTGAGAGTCTAGTACCTGTGTAGGGAATGATTCTCAAATATCAATTGTTTTCTCAAAATTACTGTGTGTTGGAAATCTTACATTAGGTATTGCATTGAATCAGTGTCCGCTTGGATTCAGATAAGAAGTGATAAATAATACCAGAGGAACAACATATAGGCCTTGGTTAATTTCTAAGGTAGGGTTGAGTATTCTTTCAACTACTATCTTCTCCCGCCAAAGCCTAAAATTGAGTCTTGAGTGAGTACATTAGTAATAGATCTTCACGGGTCTGTTCCACTCAGATTGTATCTCATAACTAACCAGATGTTATAAGCCCTGTGGCTTACTGATATTTGGGAAGTTCTAAATCTGCATCTGGTCACCAAGACCAGGGGCTCTTTTATACTGACATAATGAGATAGCTTTTGAGACTTCCGAGTGATAGGATTTTAAATGCTTTCTTTACTGCTTTCTTTACCGCTTTCTGTTAAATGCTTTTATAGAGGTCACTCGGAAGAATTAGAGGTTGGCCGCCGGTTGTAAGGTTTAACAGTTATGGATTAGTTCGGGATTTTATTTAGACTATGGGGTGTGACAAGAGGGATAATAGGAGTACTTGGCATGTCAACTAATGATGTATTAGGTGTTGCTTATCACCCATGGAGAAATAACATACCTCGGTAGGGGGAGTTATTGATATGTGGTATCTTAGAGATTGAGGTCTTAAGTGCATGTAAATTCTGACTGTAAGTACCTGTCTGTTAAAGGGAACATAGTCTAGAAAGCATGAGAGTTAGCTGATTGATGAATTATCCCAAGCAAAGATCTGTGCAATAAAAATGGAAGTTTAATGGTGTTTCATCTAAATCTTGTCCAATCTTTATTATTTTCTCCCTGTCCCTTCTGTCACATTTTAAATCTGCTTTCATAGAATAATTTTAACCACTTTCTTAGAATAATTTTATTGCTTTCTTGGAATAGATTTAATTGCTTTTAAAATTAACTTTACTATGCTTTGTAGTGTAACTTTTACTGCTTTCATAATCTAGTTTAAATTATGTCAAGTAGTTGTTAGAAACCAATGCAAAACCTGAAACGAGTAACCGAGTGGAAAATCTTAGTAAATGACGTGGGCCCTGCTTCTATCGCACATCCTCCAGTGAACGATCTGGTCTTTCTATAAATTACTGCAATTTTTGACACCGTGCGCTTTCGGGTCACAGTTTCATAACACGAGTAATAAAAACGTGACAACCTATACACATATCCCTAATCCCAACTCCGTAATCATAAATTGATTTTCATTAAATAAAATCAAGACTGGGGTTCTTTCTATTTCAAAAAATACTCGTGTGGGAAATTGTCAAAAGTTTCAGTTAACATCACGATCAAAGAGCCATGGGCGGCCAAGTAGAATATGACATACGGTCATTGTAACTACATCACAGATGACGTTCTCGGAATAGGAACCAATCTTGATTGGAATCTTGGCCCTTCGGTTGACCTTCAAATCATTGTTGTCATTCATCTAATGCAAGTGGTACGGCTTGTATGTGCTTCTGTGGGAATGTTTAGCCTGCGAATAACATAATTACTCACAGCATTAGTACAGCTCCCGTTATCAACAATTCTTGAAGCTACACTACCCTTGAGATCACAATGACAGTAAAATAAATTCTCCCTTTGTTCGATGGAGCTAAGAGTTTCCTCTGTTTTATCAGCACTAGGGGACGCAATGCCACCAAATTGGTGAGTATGTGGTCCTCTTCAATCGTCTCTTGCTCCCCGTAGAATTCTCCATCATTGTCATCGTTTTGTTCATGTTGTTGCCCTCCAGCTGGTTCCTCTTCGTCATTGGAAGATAATATCCTTATAGCCCCATCTTCCATAACTGCAGCCCTTTTAACAAAGGTGCAACTAGGGGAGATGTGCCCCTTGCGGCCACACTTGTAGCAAGTTACTTCCCTTTGTTTAACCTTCTCGATCTTAGGCCTCTCGATGGTTGCAGGTTTCGGGCCCTCCTCTCGGTAGCCATCTCGAATCCTTTTGTTCGGGGCTTCTCTTCCTTGGGGGCCCACGGTTTGTTCCATTGATTCTGAGAGCTAGAAGTAGCTCCTGTGTTCGATCTGAACTGTACTCGTGGTCCCACTTCTTTGAATTGCTTCTCAAGTTGGGCGGCAAGTTCTACTAATTATTCCAATGTGTTATAGGGCCTCAGCTTGGCCTCATTCCGGATATCTACTCTCAATCCCCGGAAGAATCTTGTCAGTGTAAGCTCTTCGTCCTCTACACATCCGACTTTCATCATTAGGATCTCCATCTCTTGGTGGTACTCATGCACTGATTTAGTGCCTTGAGTCAAGAAGGAGAGTTTCTCGTATGTATCCATGCGGCAAAGAGATGGGACGAACCGGTGGTGAATCATTCAAGTAAGATGTTCCCACGTCTGGACAGGCTCATGACCTTCTCTGTGTATTGCATGAAGCATAATCTGCCACCAGATCATAGCATAGTTCGTAAAGGAATAAACGGCTAAGTTGACTTTTCTGGCGTCTGGATAGTCGTGGCAATTGAATATGAGTTCCACCCGCTGCCTCCAGTCCAAATATTCATCCGGGTTGGATGTTCCTCGGAACTGGGGAATGTCAAACTTGATTCTTTTCATCTCTTGATTCTGCTCACGGCCCGGTTGTTCTGATTGTTCTTTGGATTGGGCCTATCAATTCTCGGTCCTGCAGGGACATCATCAAAATCATCAGATTCGTCATCATTAAAATCATTATTTACTACATTTGCATTTAAATTTTGTTCAGAAGGTGCTCGGGGGTTTCGCGGCATGGGCGGAATGCGGTTGGCTTGTCGTTCCAGTATTTGTTTGCGCTCTCGGGCAACGGCCATTGGTCGCGGCCCCATTTGCCTATTCAGCGCGGGATTGAACTCACCCGCTGCCGGCGCCCAATAGCTGCTTCGGCTTCTGTCATATCCCTCGGATTAATTCCCGCAACTCCAACTCCACTAGTGCCGCTAGGTGGACTATCATGGACAGTTTCTGGCGTTATCTGGGGAGTCCACTGGGGCGTTCTTTTGTCCAATTCTTCTTGCAATCTGAGTTCGACGGCCCTCATGGTATCTGCTCGAACAGTTGCGGCATGTCGTGCCAGTTCTCCGCCGAGACCTTCGTCTATAGTCCCCAGTCTCTGTCTGACTTAAGAAAATTGTCCATTTAGGTCCTTCATCTGTTCCGTTAGGGCTCGCACTTGGCGACCGTTCTCAGCTATCATAGCCATTAGTTCTCGCGGGGTCAGTTTAGAATCACTTGCCATAATATTATACCAAAACAAGATAGAAACAAGATAGAAATATTATAAATATAGAATAGAAAGAAAATATTTTTCTGGGCCTCTCGATGTATCACTCTCACTCTTGATCCCAACCCGATGATTGAATGTCTAGGTTAATTCACAGATGGAGAATGCAAACCGAAATGACCACAAAATCTTTGGAAGTGGTACGAATGAGTGAGGACTGAATTCATGGGACGCGCAATACACGGACAGTGTGTAAATGCTCGACTCAATTCAAGGAATGGCTTTTATGAGGGTATGCAATGTGATGCAATCAGTTCAAGTTCAAACCTTAAATGAGCAATTATCACACTAAACAGTATTTTAGTCCCAATTTAAAGTGTAAGATAAAACCTCGCTGAAATAAAATCACTCGGAAAATAACCCAATTACTCAAATGGCTTCAAGGGCTAGGTTTCACAAAAGTGCCAGTCCAATACCCACTGTATTGTAGAAAACTGCTCAAGTGGTTTCAAGGGCTAGGTTTCACAGTTGTGCCAGTCCAATATCCACTTTATTGTAACACACTCAAAATATCATGCGCGTGGGTCCCACGGACGTGAAATAAGTCCCCAAAATTTGAATTTGTGGACTGATGTAGAAACGACGTCGTTTGGAACTGGTAGTGGACCCCACGTGGCACGTGCTGGAAAATTCCCGAAAAGGTTAGACCACTTACGACGCTAGATGAAGGTTACGTTGCTAGACTGTCTCCGCGGTCGTAGTATGCCTTTGAGAAATTCTGATGTGGACGACGCTAGTCCGAGGACGACGCTAAGCGGTTCTACCTCGTAATGGATAGCGTCGTCGTTCTTGCCTTGGAGGGATTCCGGTCTCTTGACAACGCAAAGCTGGTGACGACGCTAGGCAGGTTCCGCATCGTAATGTTTCACGTTGTAGCAGGGGATAGCGTCGTACCTTGGGGACTTGTATTTTTCTGCCTTCCCTTTTTACGTCGAGAGACTAAAGTACGACGCTTGACAGTGGTCTCACGTCGTGAGGGAGGATAGCGTCGTGCAGGTGTCTCGCGTCGTAGTTGTTGCCTTTGCCAAGTATTTGACCTGCTTTGACCGACCCACTTTCTCTCTCTTCGGGATTATTAATACAAGGTGTACAAAATGTCTTATACAATATGTCCCTATCAAGTAATTAAAATCCCATAAAGCATGACACAACTTGTCCCCTTAGTACATAAACAACTTATGTAAGTACAAAATTTGAATCAACAATTACACATCAAGAACAACATGAATCCGATCAAGAACATTTTTGAATTTGGTATGAACACCAAGAACATTGAACACACAAAACTCACTCCAAACCCCAAACAAACCCCCGGTTTATGCTTCAATATGCTCGATTAATGATATGAACAAGATCAAAATCACAAACACATGCAAATAGGGGTATGAACAGTAGCATGCACAAACAAATATGGAATTTCGAAATTTTGAGACAAGAACACCGAAAGCTTAAAATGGTCATATCTTGGGCATCCGGTGTCCGTTTTCAACAATCCACATATGAAAATGCATGTATCGATGAGATCTACAAGATGGTGGGTTCATATTTCACAAATAATGAGAATGGGAAAGTCAAAATCTGGACAGGATGATATGTTTAGGGTTTTTGATGGGTTTTTGGTGGGTTTTCGATTTTTATGGTGTTTTGGAGAATGGAGAAGATGAAGAACACAATATGCCCAACCTTAGGCTCTGATACCAAATATGTCATAGCCGGATCTTAGGTTGGGCACAATATTGTTGCAATATTACCGAATGGCCGATGTGGCCACAAGGTGGGTTGTTTTTGGATTTTAGGATTTAAGTTACCAAAAGGCAAGTGAGCCTTTGGTGGAAGCAAAACAGAATTTAAGAAAGGAAAAAATAGAGAGATATGGAAAGCAAACCACAATCTAAGAGATAGGAGAAGCTAATCAAGATATAAAGATCTTGATCTCATCTCAATCCATCATCCAAGACCTTGGTTTTGTGATCATTTGGATGCTTCAATCCCAAATGATGAATGTTTCCTAGACAAACACTCAAAATGTATTGTGGCAACCCTAGGGTTAGACACAATGTGTGATCTTTTGCAAACAAATGTAAGAGAAGTGTTCTCAAGATTTTAATTTCAACAAAAGATGCCAATCATTGTTTTGGGAGGCCATATATATAGGTCTCACACTTACAGGGGCAGTTATTCGGAATGAAAAATACATCAAAACCCTAGAAAACAACTACAAAAAATAGGGTCCGGACAAGGTCTACGACGCTAAGCCAATGTTAGACGCGAGACGTGTATAGCGTCGTACTCGCGATTCTGGCTGGCGTCGTCTCTGGAGAACCTTACGACGTGTTCATGGGTTGGCGAGCGTAGGTTGTACGACGCGATCCTGGTTGGCGTCGTAAAGGGGACTGGGCGTACCTCGGCTTGCGTTGTGAGTGGAGCCATGCGATGTAGGTGTCTTACGACGTGTTCCTGGGTCGCGTCATAGGAGGTTCATGTCGTAAATGGCCTCACGCCGTAGTCTGGTTCGGTCCCACCACTGTTGTTTAATTTAATACATGCCTTGTTTAATGTTGAATTCAACAAAATAACAGTTTTCCAACACTTCCAATCATTGATCGATCTTCGTCCAGCGACGGCGGCGGCGCGGCCAATCTCCGGCCAAGTTCCGGCAAACTCCGATCATCCTCCGGCGAACTTCCGACGGTGCTCCGAGCAATACTCCGACGGCTCTCCGGCGGCGCGTTGACTGTGCTCCTTCTTCAGTGTAGAATTGGAGAGCCCATGCCATGGCACGTATGGTCGATCCCAATTTCCTCAAGCTGGATCAGAATAATGCTTCCGGACTGCTTCCTTCTTCTCTATTGATGTCGGCTTGAAACTCCGCGGTTCTGGAGAAGACTGGCAATTTTATCTGTAAATCTTTTGGCTCTGCTTCGGAGCATGGTCCATCCGGTATTATGGTTGCAGTTGATCTGGCTACCACGCCACTTCATGTCTTTTGCACAATACATACTGTCAGCAATTTAATTACACTTTTTGAAGGGCATGTCAATAGGTCAGGTTTAGGAATCCTTTGAAAAGATGTGATAGAAGCCAAACTTTTTGATACAAATTGAGAATATTTGAGTATGGATTCTAAGACGGCTAATCTTGATAGATATGTTGGACATAATCAAAGACTTTGCTGCTCTCTTTTATGTGGTTTACGTCTTGTTGGGCTTTATTCCCTTTGAATTTATTCATTAATCAATAGGACATATTTACCTTCAAAACAAAAGGCAAAACTGACAAGATGGGTTCCTGAAATGTTTAACCTAATCCCAGCAAACACAGTTTTTTGGTATTTGTATATTCATCAATATAGGGAGTTCAAAATTGTTGAAACTTAAATATATGGGTCTAAAGGAACCAAAGTATAGGTGCACCTCAATCAGAGTTCCATGAGGATACATGTAAAACAATGATACCAACCATTCATTTTGTTAGCAAAACTCAGCTTCCTTGGATCAACTTCGCAAACACTCGGATTGAAATTGTCCATCCATTGTTTCCTCCTCGGTCCATGGAATCCCCCTCTTGTTCCAGAAGCTCAGTGATCTGCATACAGAAACATTGGGAACACATTACAGTGGCCTGTTGTGCATTACATTTCATTGATTATAAATTTATAATGGCCATGCTGTGGTCTTGTGTAAAATACTTGCAATTTTTGAAAATTTTCCAAAATCAACCAATATGCAGAAATCAAATATATTGAATACACTCATACCCGGCGCTTCCTCCTCATGAGTTTTTTGTCTCCGTCTTCAGTCCCAACCTACAATCTTTAAGTGTTTGATGGCAGAGGAAATTTAAGACTAAGGTTAGGCTGCTGTCATTCGTTATGGTTCAAATTTGTTTGGGAGCGGAACTCACTTGGCAATCCGGAATAAAGTTTCAAATGAAATTTCAAAGTTTCAGAGCTTCCCTTGGCTCATGATATGCATGCTAGAGAAAGATCTTCCGCATTACTGAAGGCAAAAGTGGGAGTTTTCAGGTTGTTTTCTCAATCAATTAGTTGAAGACTCAAAAGTATGGAGATTGGATATAATGAAGATAATTGAAATCTAACCTGTTTTCAATGAGCTTTTAGCAGAATTTTTGTCTGCTTCTCGAGCCTTGCTCATATAAAAGTTACCCTAAATCCATAAAGAATAAATGGGGTAACTCATACAGGTAGGAAAATGGACAGATTCAACACTTCAGAGTCCATTAATTCAAGAATATTGTATATCATACCCTGCTCCATGAGATATTTTGCTTTTTCGTTATCCTTTTGCATGAGGGCCATGGTGGACTGTAGGAAAAACAAAAGCTACAAATTATTACAAAATGAAGCATGGAACTTATATCCTACAAATGACACAGCATTAGCAAGCGTAGGAGACATGTTGGCTGTTTCATGAAACACATGAAGTTTGAGTGTAATTGGCTTATCACCATGCCATGCCTGAATAGAGGAGTTATGACCGCCGGAATAAAGACTTACCTGCTTTATAGTATTCCCTCACGATATCCCAATACTCTCTCACAGCTTTCCGTAATTCCTCATAGCTACTCTCATTTGATTCATCAGCTAATCACGAAAATAAAACATGCAGAGACCGAGAAGAAAAAGTAAGGACATTGTCAAGTGAACCCAAGTAAAGGACCCTCCTATGGAACACCACATGGAAACACAAACTTTGGCAGTATAATCTGGATTAAATTCCAATGGATGAACATTACTTTAACAGTTATAACATCAAATAATAAATATGTTTCCAGTGAACAGAAGAGGGGGAGAGGGAAAAGATTTAGGAAAGTATATTTCCTCCGGAATGTATCTTCATAATTCAAGCAGTACACAGAAAGCAATAGGTGATCTACTTTATGATATCTAAAAGTTGCCTCCAGAACAAGAAAGGACCATGCAAATTGGAAAACATTGAAAACTACTCTTCTAATAGCACAAGTTTCAATCTTTTATTTTGGGAATAAAGAGTTGCAGAAGAAAGTGTGTAACAAGGTGGAAATATTTCATGGAAAATAAGCCAAAAGAATCTAGCCCGGCAATTTTCCATCTTTCAGAACTTTTAGCTTTTGGAGATGTGATTTACTGTTAGCACATAACAGCATTATGAAGAAATGCAGAAGTTCATCTAAGCTCTTTTACTACCCTTAGGAGATTTCTCTATTTTTCCAACAA